>PQXK01000043.1:0-190124 GCA_004786245.1 Botrytis hyacinthi | reverse complement strand
CTTCTCACATTCCTGATTACTTTATATCTATATTATATATATTATATAAAAACCCCTCAGTTTGAATTTTAGAGTGTTTTTTTGAAAATCTATTCTATTCTGTTCTGTTCTATTCTATTCTTTCGAGAATGAATCAAATTATATGGAATTTTGAAATTCGTCTGGGAAGTTTGTGGGTTTTTTGAAAGAAAGGGAGGGGGGGGGTGTTATGTTGTTGTGGATGTAGATATAGATGGGTTTTGAGATAAAAAATTGGGAATTAGAGATTGATTGATAGATGAAGGGGTATGTAGATTTGGATTGTAGATTTGTGTGGTAGATGAGGGTTTGAGCCTGTAATATATTAGAGAGATAGAGGAGTGGAGAGGATAAAGGGAGAGTAATAAATAGTGAGAGAGAGAAAGAGGGGGTGTGTGAGTGAAAGAAATAAAGAAAGAGAGAATTATGAATCTAGTAGAGGTTGATAGGTTTAGATTGGATGAGGAGGGAAGGGGGAGAGAGTATAATTATACTATTTAGTAGGATTTAGAGTGAAGGATAGAGAAAGGTAATGAGTTTAGATGGAAAGATAGAACATAAGGGTAATAGTATAAAAATAAATTGGGATTTAGAATAATTAGTGAATTAGAAACTCGGTTGAAGAAAATAGGAGTTGGGAGTGGGGAGGTTGATTTGAGGAATGAAATACAGATTACAGAGGAATTCATTAGGAAATTCATTAGGAATATGAATCAGTGAGATGCTACGAATCGGATAGATAGTAGCTAGAATGGAAATGAGAATGAAGAGAAGAGAATCAAGAGAGCATATGATATGAGTGGCGAATGAATATACGATTTGCGAAAGCGAAACAAAGCTGTTGTGGGGTGAGGGGGGATATAGAATTGTGAATTGTGTACTGTGTTGTAAGTATTGTATTTTATGTGTGGAATTATTTAGTTACTTGTGTGTATATGTGTGTATATCTGTATATCTTATAATCATAATTTATATGCATACTCTCAAAATACTCTCCTACACCACACCACACCACACCATTGCGCAAACACCCAAATTCTAGAGCCGTATAACCAACCCTACTTACCTAGGTAACTAAACACAAGACATCATCAGAAGACAACGATCCGAATACCTACCCACTACCCATCTACAGGAAACCTCACCCACGATCTCGAAAGTCGTCATGCGATTGTCTGATGTATGAATAAATCCAATTGCTTTTTTTTCTTTTGTCGATGTTTCACTTCCCCCTCAGGCCTCTATGTTATCCACAGCTAGTTTACCTACAAGACTATAACTCTACAACTCTACCCCTTTTAAACACCTCAGATATCCAAACCCTCCCCTCTCTCCTCTCCCAATCTCCCCTCTCTCCTCTCCCAATCTCCCCTCTCTCCCCTTTCCCATTCATTTAAAAAGCTCCAGGCAAAAGATCTCCAAGACCTCCAACACCATACCCAGAACACCCTCCCCTCTCCCCTCCTCCCCAGAGAAACAACCGTCTCTATCTCTTTCCGACCCCCAAACCCCAAGCCCAAATTCCAAAAATCAAAAAACTTCTTAAAAATATCTCTCCTCTTACAATAAACAATCTAATATCTAATATCAATCTCAAGTTTCATACTCATACTCATACTCATACTCACACCTAGACTTACGAGACATCCAAACAAATCACAAGTTACAAGTCACAAAAATAAGCAACATCACACTCTCACAACTTACAAAAATCAAGGGGTTATTTATACAGAAGGTACCTATGGTACACATCGATTTCGATATAATCTTGGATAGATAGTAGCATGGGATTACCGTGGAAACAAATGCGGTTATGGTTTCATGCGATACTATTCTCCAAATATGACATCGAAATACCATGGAACATGGGATTCATTCAGGATCTCGCTTGGAGATCTAGCTCGGTAGTGCGTAATAGTTAATACTTAAATACTTTGTGTGACGTTTTATATTATAGTAGATGCACTTCCTCCCATTCACTCCCCCATCACTCTCGTCTAAAACATAGCAAGATGACTCTGCTCTCTCTGCTCCCCACGCACGAACCTGTACACCTCGCAAAAATCAGACATCCCCAATCCCCCCATCATCCCAATCCAACCACCCAATGAGTAATAGGTAAAACCATGAAAAACATCAATAGCGAGTCTCGAAAGTAGCATTCATCACTAGTGCAGAGTAAAACCGCTTGATGTGAACTAACATCCAACCAAGAAAAGAAGCGAGCAGTAGATGAGAGAGCAATCAATGGGAGAAGAGGGTATGAGGAGGGGAGGGATGAATCGGACAGTAGAGGCCTCGCGAGATATGTGACATCATATTGTGGCCCAGAAGTAGAAGGTTTGGCTGATTCGGCTGAGTAAAGCCAGTCGTATTCTTTCAGATTTATAGCCTGGATAGGTATAGGAGGACCGGGAGACTACTCCCAAAAGTTCAAACAGGAGGGTTACCTAGTGTGAGCAGCTTTTCGGGAATGAAAGCAAGAGCCTGTAAATGAGTTTGAGCCAAGACAAATGCTTTCATATATCAATCAAAATTACAGGCAAATTTAACGAACAAAGTGAGGTTAATATTCCACATAAATTTATTACCACAACCCTAAAGGCTGACTGACACCTTTCATCTGTTCTCATTTCCCAACTCAACACAGCATTACCTCTCACGATCTCACTTCCTTAAACCCAAAGCCCATTTAACAGCTGGAACCTCTTCATCTTCTCTCAAAATAGGTGGCTCAGGTCCCACGGGTGCGATACTGAATGGATTAATCTGTGTTTGAGTTAGCATGAAATTCGCCTTCCCCGAGGGGAAAAAGATACATACTTGAGTGTGACTTTTGGTATAATGGTTTTTAATGTGGGTAAACTCAGTGGTCTCTCCAAATGCTGGAACATTCCAATACAGATTCCTTAACCACTTATGGATATATGGATATCCTGATCGAATATCTCGGATGTTTGTCTTTTAAACTCATTAGTGATTGTCGCGCTTGATCAAAGTGCCGAGCTGGGTGAATGTATACCTTAAAGTGTTGCACGTAAACTACGTCAAAACGAATAATGGTAGTGAACAATCTCACATCCGCTTCGGTAATATTCTTTCCATAATAATACGGTCCCTCAATCTCACTCAAATGTTTCTCAACCCGATCCAAGGATGCGAAGAGTTGAATAACGGCCTTCTCGTATGCTTCCTGCTTAGTGGCGAAGCCAGATCTATAGACTCCATTGTTAATATCATTGTATGTCCATTCATTTGTGGCTTCGATTTCTTTCTGGAGATTGGCAGGAAAGAGATCGACATTCTTGTATTCCGGAGCAATGATGTCATCGAACTATCTCAATGTCAGTGCCTATTACCTACCCAAAGTTCCTCAGAAAACAAAACCAAAAGTCCAAACCTACCTCGGTGTAGAACATCCTAATGATTTCACTACTCTCATTGCTGACAATCTTTCCCTGCTTCACATCATAAAGAGTGGGAACTGTGAATCTCCCAGTATATTCCGGATCGACTTGGAAATAGATATCCCTCAAATGCGTATATTCTTTGTGGGCTTCAACTGGAGAAGCTGTAACATTCTCACCAGTGACATCATCTTCAGGAGTCACAAATCGCCATCCTTTTTCTGCCATATGCCAATGTACACTAGTATATGGAATGATATCCTCAAGACCTTTAAGTTTGCGCACAATCAATGCGCGGTGAGCCCATGGGCAGGCATAAGATACCTAATTGGGTTTATGGTTAGTTGGGAAATGCTCGATCCCAAACGAATGGGTGGAAGTGGGAAACAGGGAAGATATATTTACATAGAGATGATATCTTCCTTTCTCCGGTGGAAACTCTCCTCCTTTCTTAATGAAGTTTCGAAATTGAGATTGTCCTCTCTTAAACTCTCCCGTCTTATCATTAGGTGCTACCCAATTTGTGATCTTTTGTTCGGCCTACGTATTTATTTCTCGTGTCAGTAAATGTCTATATCGTGAGAGCTTAAAGTTAACGAACCATATTTGCAGATCTACTGGAACTGAAAGCTCTTATTGGTGAATATGAAACGGTTGGAAGCTGTACAGATAACTGACGAAGTCTCGAAAGCATGTATTGAGGTGAATTGAGTTGAACTGAAAGAAGCGAGGTGATGTTGTTCCCCTTTATATATTGTGATACAAAGGAAGAATGGGAAGCTTGAAGATGGATGGCGGGGTAGGGATTTGTCATTGATTGGAGCTATATCGGTGGATCCTTGCTAAGCTGCCGAGTCTGCTTACATTTCTTCTGCAAAGCACTTACTAAGTATACACAACACAACACAGACACAGGCCTCGTTCGAAGAGCGCGAAGAGCGAAAAGAGCGAATTTCGTGGATTTCGTGGATTTCGTGGATTTCGTGGATTTCGTGAATTTTGGTAATTACTGACCAAGCAAATTTGGATCAAAAAAAGGATCAAGAATTTGTCAATCAAAAATAGAGCATGTATTCTCCCTCCTTTACGAGTAAAGAGCTTTGTAATATTTTTCAAAGAATTTCTCCTTGTACTTCGGAAGAGGCATAACTCACTGACATTTGAGCTTTTCGCCCCCTCCCCTCAATGTGGATTTATCAGAAAAACTCAAAATCCCATAGTAATAACCATAATCCCCTACGTAGTTATCCAGACATGGTTTGACGTTATCCAACACATTATGGTTTGTTTGTAAGATATTTATAATTTGCTAAATTCATAATTCGCGTGCTATTCTAATTTTAGTCTCATCAAATGTATGCCCCCTCATCTTCATTGTGTCGTTAATCGCCCAACTTCATCATAATGTAAGGAACTTCTACATCTTCTTCATCTTGATCTTCAACACAAATTTCGAAGATCACCGTCTTTTGATGACTTGGGATAGGCTTCTTCGAAATGAGCTCAACAAGTTCGCTGAGCTTCAAATTCAATCGATCCGCCAACTTTGCCTTGGGGAAAAAGCTAGCATACAAGAGACTAACACCTGAACTCAACATAGTGATATCGAGACCCTTGTTCTTTGAGAAGTCGTCGATGAGTTCTTGAAGAGTAATATCCTCAACCTCAAATCGATCCCAGAGTTTGTCAATAGAGACTTCTCCTGTATGACCTTTGTATGTAGCCTTTGGACTAGCGATAGGTTCACTGAATCCAAAGAAAGGTAAGGCTAAGTTGACGAAGCCATTCTTGTATTGCTCAATGTCATCTTTACCATCGACAATCTTGTAAAATTCCATGATTACCAATCCCGTGGCAAGAGCAGTAGTGGTTGCAATAGCAGGAATAATCTTGCCAGCAATAAACTTTGTCTTGTGTCTATCGGCAAGCTCAATCTTGTAATTCTCGGCACGCAAGTTACTAGCAGCGGTGATAAAGTCGATGTGGTGGTTTGTATCATCATCCTTTTCAAACTCTACTGGTGAGAGTTTCAAACCAGCCAATGATTTAGGTGATGGAAGCTTATCCATGAGATTTTGAAGCTCCGAGCTGTCATCGAAAGAGCTGTTCGCAGCATTTGGATCCTACGATTGTCAGACACACTTCATAGTGTAATGAGAAAATGGAAACTTACAGGTTCACTATCATCAGCTTGAATCTTGACGGAAGAGCTGGGAGAGAAATCGGGGATGATCATGTTGTCAAGAACTTTTTGAATTGTGCTTGAGTTGAGACCAGTGGTGTTGATTCCATAGTTGAAGGCATGAAGACTAGCACCAGCGACAACGAAATCCCAATGATATTGGTTCTTGGGGTCAAACTTCAATGGATCTGGAGCACGTTTTGGTCCAGACCAAAATGGTGTACCGCTTGATGTAGTTGAATCCTTAGGGAAGTTGTACAGTAATTGTTGAATATTATTATTGTATTGCTTCTCGAATTGTAGACGAGCCCATTTGATGCAGTCCTCAACAGACAATGGCTTATCCTCAACCAAGAAATCTAGAATCGTTTCTAGGGTTGCTTTTTCTTGGCCACCCTGTTTCAAAGTTTTATCGAGATAATCTGGTTGAGTGAGGTATAAATTGACTGTTTCTGCTGGCTTGACAAAGTATGATTCGAACAATTCTCGAGACCAAGCAATGGTATGTTCAATCTTGTTGGGGAAACTTCGGAGTGTACACATGGGGAAAGATTGCTCGGGAGGATCTTGAGAGCTGGAGTATGACTCGGTCAAATGAGGGAGAACAACCTGTGTGTTACACTTAGTACCAAGAGTTCCACTCTCCAACAAAGGCTTTCGGAAAAAGACACAACGACGATCAACGTAAGTGCGTGCATCAACATTATCTAGAGCATTAGTAACACCGTCAAGTTGGTACCAAAATTGCTCGTTGAAGATATGTTCGGTATCTTGACCAACTCGATCACGCATGGTGACAATGTGACCTTTAAGATCGGGATTCATTGCTTGAACTGCCTCAGCAGCACAATCACTCTTCAACTTGCCAACATCTTTAGGTCTGAAGAGGAATTGACGGTTGAGATTGCTCTTTTCGATCGAATCCATATCAGTGACGAAGATCTTGCCCTTTGGGCCTGTGGCTAAACCAATCATGGCCCAATTTTTCAACATTTCGCAACCAATAGCACCGGCACCAACCAAGAACTGGGTGATGTTGGAAAGCTTTTCTTGGTATTCTTGACCAAATACAGCAATTTGACCGTCGTATCGAGAATTGAGGGGTTTGCATGTTTCCTCGGTCCGTTTGAAACTGGTAGGAAGGGACTCCAAAGAGTCGAAGTACATCCATTGATTGATTGGGTGGAATTTCCCTGAGACAGCCTTCAACACTTCTTGAGCTGCAAGGCCACCGAAGAAAGCTGCCATTGGGTTCAAATCACCTTGAGCTTGGTAACTTAACTCGGCGATCAACTTCTCATCAACTTCAATGTCCAGCTTTTGATTTTTGATGAAGGTCTTAGCAGACTCGATAATAACTATGGAGTCTTCCTTATTCATCGGTTTTGGAAGACGACCTTGAGATTCTTGGAAACCATGAAGAGCCTGGAAACCGACATGGAGCTGCTGAGGACGATCGAATTTTGCGTAGTCGGAAATAAGATGTTCTGGGTCCTTCAAAGCAGCGGACAATGGCTTGAAGTCAATGAATTTTGGCATTTTGACCTGTTGGTACATTCCACCTTTCTTGTATTGACCAAGTCCAGTAACATCTCCGATAGAGAAAGTGTATGGCCCCTTTACTGTTACCTTTCGGGGCTCTGCGCCGTTCAAAGCCTCTAACCCTTCCAATTCGGTGAAAGTAACGTAATCCCCATCCTCAAGGCCATGTCGTGTTTCATCCAAGGCGGATACTAAACCTTCCTCATCGATTCCAGCAACAATGCCGCTAACTGGAGCTTCGCCTGTGGGGTCAAGAACAGTGAACTTATCACCAAAGTCGCAAAAGATTGATCCAAAGAGACCAAATGTATCCGCAACTACCAGGTAAATTCCCTTGCTATGTAAATAATCACCAATTATGATTTGGTCCTTGAGGGGGGTGTTGGTCAGGACAACGACTTGGTATCGATCGAATTGAGTGAGGTCCTCTGTTAAGCTGCGGGAGCTAAAGTTAGCAAGATTCTAGCCTCGCGCCAAAATGAATTACTGACCTTGATGACTTGTGAACGGAAACCGGTGTGTATGCGTTTAGCTCAGCAACGCGTGGTGCGGTCACTTCCGCTCTTGGCTTTCCAACATCTTCAGGATGTAGAAAGAATTGAGATGAAAGGTCGGAGATGGCGGCGGGCGCAGGATCATAGAGGGTAAGACTTTTGACACCTGCCAAAGCAATGTTCTTTGCAATCTCAACACCGAGTCCCTTGAGTCCCACAATCAGCACATTCGAAGCACCCATACGCTTCATGGCCTCATGTCCTAGAACATAAAGTTGTCTGCTGTAAAGCGATTCATCGATCTCGTTATTGCCAACCACCGACTCATCTACCTGCATCTTAGTCTCCATGTCTTTATCTTTTGTGTGTATGGCCTAGTGAGAAAGTAAGTGTATTAGTTTGTGCAATACTAGAAAGAAGATGGTTTGAGAGAGCTTGAAGCTCGAGCTTTAAGATAGCTGATGATTTGGAGGGGTAGCTTTCACTTACCGTCATCATCTTTTTATCTGGCCTCTGAGAATCCGCGTTGGAGAGTTTACGTTTTCCCAGGTTACCAGCACCGTTTAAATCTACTGTTGACGGAATGTTGGCGTTTGATAAAGGATTCCAGAAAAAGGGTGTTATTCCTCTGGCTCACTAGATTGTACCAACTCAAGGCTCGGATCGTGAGTAGTTGGATATTGTGGGGTTATCGCCTTGCGAGGTGCAGTATTACCTAGGTAGAGGAAACTGAGCTAGTAGAGTAACGTTCTCGAAAAGAAGTTGGATGTTCGATGATTGGGATTCACTGTATCTTATGGATTGTGGTTTCTTTTGATTCAAAAAGAGAATGGATTGATGAAATGTCAAATGATTTTGATCAATGTTTATTATTGATAAGAATTGGAATTGGAAGCAGCGGGTTGCTTACAGTATCAAAAATGCCTTTCGCCTCGCACAATCCACCACCTCCCTAGCCACTGAGGCTCTAGCACTGACCTGACAAATGGAAACATCTAGAGTAAAAATGACATAACTACACTGGGCCGGTACCTACTGTAGTAGCCTACGGTAGTAGGAATCTACGAAAAGGACATTACTTGATAGGGCATATTTACATAGGAATAATGATATCGACACATGAGGATGTCCTCGAGTATCAATATTTTGAGAACACTCGCTGTATATGGAAGATATGGAATTGCTATTTTATTGTTACAAATAACGCACGTTTCAAGATTCTGTACTGTGTACTGTTTGGGAATTCTGAGAGGGTAAAACAATGGTAGGTGATGGAAATCATCTCATCTCAAGAACATTTCTTCCAGTAGATGAATCGGGCTCGCATTAATAATGTCATTTGTCGAGTCATAAGGCTGGTTGAAAGAGTCATGTATTCTCCATCAACGCTGAAATCGACCCTGTCTGACATGCGTGATGCCTGATGAGTAAACTGACGACATCATATACTCATACTACCTCCTAATTAGGTAGGCAAATACACAGCCCCTCGTCACCCGCATTCTGAACCGATCTATACGAGCTATACATGAGGGGTGGTATCCGAACCCTGTTTGTAAGGGTGCGTTGCATATTTATAAAGTTCACCATTAATGTATCTCGTCTGTTCACGCCTGATGTCATATTCATAGGTTTGATGACCATCACAAAATCCAAGTGCATGGTGATTTCATAGAAAAACGTGGTATTCATTCTCAACTTATAATGGGCGGCTCACATATGCCACCACCCAATATGTATTCATATACTCGTTCGTACGTTCGTTCGTTCTTCGTGAGCCTGAGCCTTCTCGCCTTCATGGCGGTCTATGATCGAAAACTTTTGAATATCGCGTGTTTAGTTGATCTTTTGGAGCTCAACGTCACTGCAAATATCGTTAGTGGAATACTTTGTAGATCTGGTGTGTTAAATAGATTTGAGACTTACAAGAGAAGAGTTGAGTTGGCTGGGATGACAGGGGGGAAACCACTACAGGAACAAAGATCAGCAATGCCACTCATCCATAATGTGTTGCCGTCTTTTTCCGAGGATAAAAGTTGTCAAGTCGACCTCTAGAAAGAGGAATAATTGGAAAGACGGTGGATTTGAATAAGCTTACCGGGCACCATAGGCATAATCACTGTGAAGATATATTAGCAAGGCCACGTAACAACGCTATTGGTAGGTATAACTTACGGAGTAATGTCCAAAGTAGCCTTCTCACCGACCTTCATTTGAGTAACACCCTCATCCCAACCTAACACCAAGTCAATAAGCACTCAAGGTCACCTTTATTGGATAGCGGGGTAAAGTACCCTTGATGACTTGGCCGATGCCGATTTGAACAACGAAAGCACCACGGTCGACAGAGGAATCGAATCTGTGAGTCAGTCTGTTAGTATACAAATGAGGACACGAATTGAGCTTCTAGAGGAACTTACTGGTTGCCCTTTTGAGCCTCGAGAGTATCTCCCTTGGAAGGGTCCTTCAACCATCCAGTATATTGAATGGTGACGGTATCTCCTTTCTGAGGAGTTGCACCAGTACCCTCCTTCAAGATGTGCTTTGTGACACCCATGATGACGTTTGTGCGAGAAAAGTTTCTAGATTGAAATTTGGCTTGAGTTGGAATTCTTGTAGTTGACAGTCTCAAACGTGAGAATATATATGACATGTGGAAAGAAGATCGTAGAAAGAAAAACAGAAGTTTTGCAGGGTGAAAGGGGATGAATGGCTTTATGTAAATTTTTAGATCAATGGTTGCTGCGGGGGAAGATTTCAAAGGTTTCCGGTGGTGGGTAATATTCGAACGAATGGTGGGGCTCAAAGAGAGAAAAGCTCACCAGGCCAGGGCACAGTTCACAGTTCACAGTTCACAGTTCACAACAGCCATGTAAGCAAGCAATTGAAGCCATCTCGTAATGTCCCTGTTAGGTACTCACTAGGTCGACACGGCAGGTAGATTCTTTTTTGGTTTTGGGTTTGGTTTTCCGCCTTTGGTGTCTGTCCCAATCTCATAGACTCCCAGACTCCCAGACTCCCAGACTCCTCACCCCTCCCCCTCCCCCCCCTTCTCCATTCCTTCTACATACAATTCCTAGGTAGTTTTGGTGATAGTCCAACATATATTAATGGAACTTGGAACGTATCAAGAACCACGTCTGCCCTCCGACAAGGGCCTGCATTATGTAAGTGGATGTTCATCCAAGACAAAATATCAAGCCATACATCATATATGCACACTACATCTTACACTTTACACCTTGCCTTCAGACCGATCTTTGATATGATCCAATATAGTTAGATGATAACCTTATAAACTCCCTCTATCCGCTTTTCCGGTATCAAGCCTACCACATCTATCACATCTGTCACATTCATCGAGGTCTAGTCCTCCAAAAAGGTAATTCATTATGTTTATCGCATCTACCGCCGAAAATTCCACCTCAGCTTAGTTACTTCTGATATATGTAGGGTAGAGGGACTAACCTTAGAATGGACTTTTTACTTTTCTCCCCACGCGTGGACATGGGATACTTGGTGTTCTCTCAGAGCTACCAATAACTTTCTATGAGATGTCAGACTTTACATGGAAAAACATGGGGGGGGGGAGGGGGACTACAGATTTCGAGCTCTTTCCAGAAGATCTAAAAAAGCATCCGACGGCCTGTGCAAGGGAAAACATGTAAGAGAAACCGAGGGCTTCATAATCGGATCTCCGGATGATACTGATTGAGGTTGCTCGTACCAAATATAAAAAGCAACCATCCAGCAAGAACGACTAGGTAATCATCAATTTGCTATAAGGTTTTTGCCAATTGTTGGAAGATCATTCATCATTCATCATTCATCCTCATCTTGCCTTTATGATATTTTCAAAGGGTCTCGGCATGTCGGTATCATCTTAGCGGTGCCTCTGAATGCAGCTCATCCTATTTTCGAACGACTTTGAAGTCAAGTCAACCAGTCAATGTTCAGATATAACGCCTCTTATTCACAGTGGCCCCATGAATTATAACGTCTAGCTTATGGCGGCTCGATTCTTCCAAAATCTAAACATGAAGTTGTACTTGGCATGTTTTTACCAACATTTGTATGATCTGCAACAACTTTGATCTCTGGAGACGAGAAGCCAAAAATCCTACTGTCTTCTTTAGCAAGGCGATGCTATGATATTGTGCCAAAATGAAATCTCAAATCTCATTTCTCCTTCATAGTACGCTTCTGACTGCATATCCTTTACTAATCGGAACTTTGGTGTGTGGGAATCTCTTTCCCACATAGATTGATCCCTATACAATCTGACGTCCCGCATATTTTCAGTGTAACGATATGTCAGGTTTGAAAAATTGATCGATCTCAAGGACAAGCTACCCTAACAAGTACAAGCATATACTTGGACCGAATGAAGGTCTAAAACGTTTGATGAACTCCAGTAAATGATATACGGGCAAGATATTCCGGCTGATCTATCGGGTACAACAAGATCTCCGTCGGCAACCAAGTCGGGCCGGATAAGAAAGAATGCCATCATTGACACCACCACACCTGATGTCTTTCAATACAATGTTGATTATTACCGTTGTATCAGATTGATCGAAATGATGCCACTCTTGCAGGTCAGTGCCTGCTTTTAATGAGGGGTATCAGCTTGATGTACTTGATTTCTCACAAGCTCTCCCTCTCATTGCCGCTGTCAAAATTACATGTGTGTCAAATCATGTGATAATTTCGATCTGAAGATTCCATTTCGAGAAAGCCTTGCATCAGATCCACCGTAAAATGTATCATATACCATAGCATACGGTACATCGAAAGATCTTTTTATGCGGGCCACCCGTGAACAATGATGGTTGAAATTTCCTCGTTAAAAGTTTGTTTTTGAATTGCATAGCATACTCCTTATCTTGCCCAGAAAAGTTGCTCTAATGAACCAAGGTGGGATCATCTGCGATCTACGATGTTGACACCTTGGCTGCGCTACCACACTCATGTCGAGCGGAGATATATTTGCATCATTATCTTTTTTCGGTACCAACAGTCAGTATGAGTAATCAGGCTCCTCTTAATTATCCGTTTTTATCCAACCAATGTCTCTGCAGGAATATCTCTGGCTAAGCATTTGAAGACCCAAACACGTAGGATTGCATGTCGAGGTTACATCAAACCAAGAATTCCAAGTCTCTTCTTCACCTTTTACGGGTTGCGGGTTCTAGATTTTGACTTCAATTTAGGCACTCACTCCATCGTCAACTTCATATCCACATAAATGGATACCCTATACGTAAATGCACATATTCCTTGTCTCTTCCAACCACATCACCGATCCTGCAAATATTGCTGCAACATTGAAGCGCGTCAAGATGCATCATTGTTCCCCGGTGGAGCGTACATCTCATTTTAGTCCATACAGCGTTCATGGAGTCTAAATTGTGGTTTGATAATGAAGCTTATATACATGATCTTTTATATTGGAATCCAATAGGATTTTAGGAGATTGTAACTATTCATCTCGTTCCTTAGTTCGGACGACATGAATGGGAACTCTGACCTCATACCTATTTTCACACTCGTTTCCTTTCTTCTCCAGTCTGGAAAACTTCTTTGCGGCATCTACTCTTCGTTTTCACTTCTACCACTCATCAGACATATATGATTGTGACACACACATATTCCTCTCACTATAAACCCTAGCCTGACTGTGATCATCTGTTAACGCAATGCAATAGAATACCTTTTATGATACTACACTATCTCTCCCATCTCCCACCACGTGTGAAACATCTAGCCCAGCTTTTATACTTTATATCCCGTTTCGTTTCGTATCATCCCGTCCCGCCCCATCCCATCCCGCGCCAACTCACATCACATCATACCATACCTTTCAAAAGCAATAACTACATAACCATACAATACTCATGCCCAAGAACCCTGATATCCCAACATAGATCTTGATAGCGCATATGAGATTCATCTTCATGTGATATGTGATATGTACCTACATGTATGACAAAAACTTGGGAAGTAGATTAGATCTACTTTATCGGATCGATTGGGGTGGTTTGTTTGGTATATATGGTTGGTATATATGATCCGGTAGAGATTCTTGTGGCGGTATGGGATGTTGGGTGATGAGGAGGGAGGGATGTAAAGATGTATGGGGGTGTGAGGTGCGAGGTGTGAGAAAAGAGATATTGTTATGGGTGAGGGGATTTGAAGGAGGTAGATGAATCAGTAGAAGGATAAGTAGAGTAGAATCGTCTCCGCGCTTTCTGTACAGAGAAATGCATTCTGTGGCAGCAAGAGAGACGGAGTGATAGGTATATCCCGAGTGTTCTTGCGGAATTTTTAGAAGGTTGTGAGACTTGGGGATTTATAGGATTTTGTGAGTCTATCTTTTGTTTTTGTGATGTTTGAATTTCTTTTGGGGGGGGGGTGAGTGAGAGGAGATGTTGGGTTTGGAAAGTGGAATGAGTGTGATGGGTGGAAATTGATTGTATTTATATATGGGAATGAGAATGGGAATGAGAATACGATGATAATAAGTTGTTATTGTTGGATTTGAATTAAGGGGTTGTTGCTGTTGTTGAAGGGGCGTATATTGGGGGTGAATAGGGAGTGGGGAGGGAGAGGAGAGTTTAGATGATGTGGTTTTTCTTCATGTGAGAGTATAGAGAATAAAGATTGTTGGGAGAGTTCTTACGCTCTTTCGAAGGTTTAAAGCGATTAAAAATTGATAGATAGATCGATGATAGGTAGGTAGATAGGTAAGTAGGTAAGTAGGTTACACAAATATAAGCATGGATACAAAAACAAACACACAGACACAGACACCCACACAAATACAAACACAAATACAGATACGTATACCATGATATCAAGTTCGTATAAAGTATCTAGACACGATTCACAAAGTAGGTATGCATCTTACCTGTGTACTGAGCAAGTATAAGTATAAGTATAAGCTCAAGTTCGAGTTCGAGTTCTAGTTCATACAGTGAGGTAAGATGGGGTGAGGTGAGTGTTGAATCTCTTGATATTCATCGGGTTGGATTTTAAGGTTGGGAGAGAAATAAGGGGAATGATTGGATGTTTGGGTTGAAGTTGAAGTTGAAGTTGAAGTTGAGTCTATGTTTGAGATTTGAGATTTGAGATTTGAGATTTGAGATTTGAGATTTGAGATTTGATGTTTGAGTAGAGGTGAAGGTCTTAGGTACCAGGAATAGGTAGAAAATTTTCGATAGAGATTTTCCTCGAGGAATTTCAACGAGTATATGATATGTCTTGTTATCCGTCTACATGTATTAGGTACATATTACATGAAGCTGGATGAGATGAGGATGGGAAGGAGATCGATGATATACAAGCGCTTTTTGTAAAAAGAGAAGACGGAAGAGAGATAAGTGAATTGAGCGAGTATCCAGGATTGAATTACTATGTACTGTAATTTGGGTAATTTAGAGAAGTATATATACTATGTACATATATGTATGTAATACACATGAAGATACTCGTACGAATCGCGTTGATATTCCCATGATATATGTGAGTTTTGAAAAGATAGGAGAGCGAGCAAGCAAATAAGCAACTGTGGGAAAAATTTGAGAGAGTAGTGGAACTTGGAACTGGAGCTGGAGCTGGAGCTGGAGCTGGAATTGGAGATGGAGATGTAGAAGTGCGATACTGTGTAGGAGAGTATAGCACTTATCTTGTGAGTAATGGATTGTGAGCATATGATGGGATTTTGTATTGATTCTTGGGAAGAAGAATGTGTGTAGAGAAGGGGATGATTGGTATATTTGGGTCTTGAGGTTGGCTTTTGTGCTGTTTGGGGTGTGGGATTGGGATGGAGGGATGGAAGGATGGAGGTATGTGTATACAACTAGCAGTTTATTCATATACATGACATATATAGTAAAGTAAAGAAGCATGATGGTATGTATCAGGGACGTGGTTGATGAAATAAAGTATACCATCATCAAATATTCACAGCTCGATATACATATGAAAGCCGAAACGGACAAAGAGAAATGGATCTCGGCATTTCCGTTCACATTCGAAGGATATCCATTATGTATTTCATATTTGTATTCCATATAGTGAGTATACAGCTTCCATATTATAATATGCCATCTATATCATGTATATTATGCAATAGCAAGGAAAGACAAGACAAGACAAGAGAAGCAAAACGAAGCACAAAAACAAAAAGATGAGATGAACAAACGAAACGAATATGAAAACTTTTCATTGAAAAGACACGACATAGAACCAAGAAATGCGGTTTGAGATAGATAGAGATAGATTGGATGAACACGCTAGGTAGGCATATCTCATCATAAACTCGTCTCATCTGAAAATTTTCTTTCTTTCTTTTTCTGAAACAAGTAGTAGGTACCTAGGAGTATGTGGGAAGCGGGTGGAGAAGGAGAGGAGGATATGGATATAGGCCAAGAGAAAGAGAATTCTGCCACGATGCCGAATTTATATAGTATGGATGTATTACGTGAGAATACATGGATAGATGAATAGATGAATAGATGAATAGATGAATAGATGAATAATGAATATTTTTGTAGCTCGACTTGCGCAATGAATGATGTACTGTGGAAGAGAATTGGTTGGATAGGGAGATAGTGCACAGGTAGATAAGTAGGTAGGTATGATATCGAGAATAAGAATAAGAATAAGGACCATGTATCGATCAGGCGATCGAGTAGATCAGATTAGATCCTCAATCCTTACATATACACATGTACATACATACATGTCAGAATAAAGCAAACTAACCCCTAATCCACAGTCCGAGTACAGTACTACTATATTCACAAGTTACAATACAAGAACGTCTTTCTTCTCTCTTTTTTAATACGATATAATGTACATCAGACATACCTCAGCAAACCCTAAAAACCCAGTCGTGGAAACTACACAGCTAGGAATCTGGGAATCCGAGAGGAGAAACAAATGGGTATGTTACAAGGAAAGCCCCCTTCGCGTTTGGAAATTGGATGGGTGTGCTTGGACTTGGGAGTTTGAGAGTGTGCATGGGAGGAGGGGAGGAGAGGAAGGGAAGGTGGCGGATTGTTTCGTTTCATTGTGGATTTTGATTGTGGATTTGTAGAGAGAAGAGAGGAGCTGAATTCGAAACCAAAATTATGGTAATGTGAAGAAAAGAAGGAAGGAATGTATTGGTATCGGATTTCTAGTTGTAGTGTTGTCTGTGTAGATGGAAGGATTGGAGAATGTTCCCTTTGTGTCGCAATATATACATAGGTACATAGATAGATACATACACAATGCACATGGCGTATATTTTGGAGGGCTGGCTACGGAACTATGTACGGAGGACTGTGAAATTTGAAATACATACGGATGAATGGATGGAATGTGGAACTGGACCTGTGATGTGCGGAAGATGAAACACTGTATATGACGCCATGTCCATGAACGGGGAAGAGGAGTGTGTGGTCTTGTGTATAGTTTTGTGTAGGTACGTAGATGTGTATCTTTGATCTGCATTGCTGTATGTGTAGCTAGGCTAGCTGGATTAAGTAGTCTTCACGAAGTTATGTATGTGTGTATCCAGATGATTGAAACGTTGAAACTCGACAATGCGTGAAAGGAATATCATATCCGTTCTTTTAGTCTGTTGAGGTGGGTGATTGATCGTTGAAGTTGTGATAGATAGACAGATGAAACTCTCACTCACTTACTCACTTACTCACTTACTCATGAAAGAAAGACCGAGACAGGTTCAGGCGAACATCCGCTCTCTTGTCTGAATCGTATCCATGAAGGTGCATATCGGTAGATAGATAGAATCGATACCGAGAAAGATACTTTCCAATAAATCACACCGCCGGTAATTAAAAAGATCGAGGCCAAGATCAAACTAGAGAGATATTTACGCTTTGTAGGTTTCTGCAGCTCACAGACGAGAGAAAAACATCAATTTTAGAGGACAAGATTGAATCCTCTACTCAGTATGCACAAAAGACCTGATGGTAATTTTATTATCAAGCTTGTAGTTGGGAGTTGGTAGCGCTGGTGTTCTTGGCGTTTTTCTGACTTCTCTTCAATGGGTTTGGGGTCGATTATGGGTAACTATGTGTTCTAGCTTGAGGACTTTTTAGCTTTGGGCTCACTCGCTCGGCCGCTTCCTGACCCAAGTGTGAGTGAGTTAAGTTAAGTTAAGTTAAGCAAGCTCGAGGCAAGTAAGTGTAAGCAAGTGTAAGTAATTGTAAGTCTACACCGGAGAATTGTGTTAAATTGATGGTTTCCGCGTGTAAGTTTGAGGAATCTTGTCAGGTAGGGTAGAGTAGGGGAGCAAGGTAAACTATGAGATATTTGATATTTGTTCTAGCGGGAGGAATTAAAGTTTCTAACGCTCAGGTCGTAAATCTGATGATAATTTCCGCATTGCGACGACTTCCCCTTCGGAATCTGCTATTGATATACATGCCTCGGACCTTTCTGGATTTTTGAATCTACTTATTGATGTGAAGGGTACAGACTACAAAGTATATAAAAAAGGTTTATTTGCTCGGATTTGCTCAGATATCATAATTTCCGAATATCATCTTATTCTTCTGCACCACAGACATTGCCTACGATTGGATAGGTAAAGTAGGAAAATATTTATAGGAATGTATATCTATTTTCACATACAGACCCCGTATACATGTCATGTCGACTTTTGATCGGATTGCGTAGGTTCAATCACTGCGCGTTAATTATTGACATACAGTAAGACTAGTAGCCTAGTAGCTCAGATGAACGAATCAGAGCATACCCAGGCACGCATTACGATATGGAGAATGGAGTAAGATGTGAAAAGGTACCTAGATCTAGCGGTTAGATACAGGAACGATTCCTGGGACAGAAACAAGAGCGAGATGGGGAGCATGAACAAACTAACCAGAGCTGGATTGGAACGAGAGGGAGTGGATTGCGAGAGTGGAGAGTATTCGATGTTGAACACAGAGCTTAGGTGTAGGCCCTAGGGTGCGTGTGATGATGTGTATGTACTCCATTTTTGTGATATGTGTACCACTGTACTCCGTCCGTATGTGGGGAGAGCTTTTCATTAGAGAAGAGAGATGATTCCTAGATGGTTCTTAGACCAAATGATCGACGCCATAATCTTTCCAGGGACCTGAGCGTTGAGTAGGGTCATAGACTTTGACTTAGCTTGTTGCACCAGGAGAATTATTAAGATGGTATACAAACTACGTTATGATGGTCAGATGTTTAATCACGATTCACGATAGATTGAAGGTTAGAGAGTCGTAGTAGAACGACGATTGGAAATTTTGTTTATGTTTATGGTTTGGTTGTCAATATGTTGGTGGTGTAAACGAAAATATTGAAATGAAGGGGAAAAACTCGGTTGATTAACTCATTGAGTAAGGTGGCCACCGAATTGGCCTCAAAAGAATTGAATGGAATCAATAAATCTATTTTCCGATAGAAGAATGTGCATTGTCAATTTGTCAATGCATAAAGCAAGAGATTTTCACCAATTGTTGGAATATTGGCGCGTCGATGTCGTTCATCACATTCATTTTTGGAAGTGGCGGAGCTGCATATCATTCTTTTGAGGGGAGAGGAAAGCAAAGCAAAGGAAAGAAAATGATGAGAGTTATGAAAGACATGAACATTTTTCATAGTCTTTTATATAAAATATAAGATTACAATTTTCATCTCAAACAGATTGTTTGTTTCTATTCCATCTCATCCCACCATTAATCCCCAAATTACCACGTTCATGAACCATTATAATTCCATGCGCAAGGAAACAAATTAACTAGGTTATTTGTCTAGCCTTGTAGGAAGTAATTGAATCACAAATTCTGATTGATATTGAAACAACTGCCGACTATTCTCCCTTCTTCTCTCTCGC
The DNA here is from genome assembly GCA_004786245.1 of Botrytis hyacinthi. Classification (NCBI taxonomy): domain Eukaryota; kingdom Fungi; phylum Ascomycota; class Leotiomycetes; order Helotiales; family Sclerotiniaceae; genus Botrytis; species Botrytis hyacinthi. The sequence goes on along the minus strand of PQXK01000043.1, from coordinate 170,597 downwards.
ATTTGTGAATTGTTTTCAAATGAAACTTGACTGACTGTTCAATGCTCAGGTGGAAAGAAGAAGAAAAAGCCTTGAAAGCCTCTCTTACCATACAAGTTTAACCTGGCCCCTTGTTTTCATAGTACGATAATACACCTCAATTCATGTATTCGGATAATAAAGTATGATTAAAGGCTTATTTTAAAACACGCTAGAGACTAATTGTCAGATCTTATTGGTTAATTGATGGCTAGAAGTGACAAGCTGCTGGGTTGGTATTTAGGCGAAAGTAACACGGGGTAAGGGAAAATGCTAAATAGGTGATGATTGTCTGGTGGCTTGGAGGCAAAGATAAATGGATCAGGTAGAGAGAGAGAGTGAGGAGCGCGAGGGATAGACAGTGAGTGCGTAGGCAATGAGTAAGTCAAAGACAAGACGACTGACCAGACAGAAAATACATAAAAATTATGAACATTCATAGAGACACATGAGCATTTTTTGTACATACATCTTATTAATAATTGTATTTCCTTTTGCTTGCTCACCATCTCACATTAGAGAAGTTGTATGATTGTAACGATAATTACAATAGAATCTCATCCTCATTCATCTCAATACATCCTTTTGGTGTATTGTGTACTTCTATCGTACTCCCGTCATATCATCCGTAAGTCTACCGTGGTTATACAATATCATGTTGAAATGTGCTCGTGCTTCAACCTACCTACTTATTAGTTCCTACTTGGTATTCACAATTACACCATCTCTCTCCTCCTCCCGTTTTTTCTATCAATCTCACGGCCCCCTGGTACACTATTTTTTTGGTTCCTGGTCTATACAACGGACGTTCCCCCTAACTAACCTTTATAATTCTAGTAAATTGACTCCCCGGCCCGTACGCCTACGTTCCACAACTTGAGAGTATCCACAGAAATCTCTCATCCTCACACTGAAAGCTTCACAAGGCCCCAAGGCAAAAGGTTCTCACGAAATCGAGGCCACTTCAATTCATCCATTCATTCATTCATTCATTCATTCCATTGAACCTCCTCCTCGCCATCCTTCTCCACCACCCACCTCTTCACTCCGACCTCTCCTCCACACTCTCTCTATATCCAACCCTCGACACCTCATCAGGAATACAATAACCAACAATCGATTCCGAAAGCGAAGCTTGACTGAACGATATTATCTCGTCGGAGATTGTCAACATCTTTAATCGTGAGAGCCTCCGGAGGCTTATGGATAATGGTCGCTCGTAGATGATTTGGTTTCGATTCGAAGTTGTGAAAGGAGGATATACCCACCCAAAAAACAATCGACGATTTATCGTCACGACACTCCTTTAAGGCTCGCGATTTATACATATACGATTTGATACAATTAATTTTAAGATGTGAGTCGATATTTGTTCACCAAAAATAAAGAGTGTTTGCGAGCGAAAATGTTGGTTCGGCTTGATTGATGACCGTTCTTCGAATTGAGGTTGCGATATCAATTCGTTCGCAAACTATCGTCCAAACCTTGACCTTTTAGATTTATGTTGATCATTCATGCGATATTCAATAAGTTAACATACTAATGACAATTATCAATAGATACACTCTTTGACATTTTGTCAAGTACACTCGTTATTACTTATTCTCCCTGACAGTTAGTCTTCTATCTTCATTTTTGATGGCCGCGGCCATTCTTCATCAACCAACGCCATCGTCGTACTCAACTTTGAGCTTCAACTAATCGATGTTTAGATCGATCTAAACTTTCCTCCAATACTTTCAAATATTAACATCTCAATAATAAGTTCGGACTGAAAAATAAATTGAGATAAATTTAACAATCATGCATACACCTTCGCTATTCTTGGCCTCCGCGGTCGTTCTTTCCTCACTTGCCTCCGCAGAAGGGGATCGACCAAAATATTACTTCCCACGAGAGGTTAAAAGACAAATATATTCAAACAATACCATTACAAGCAATACACCAGCTCAAACATCACATACGAAGGATGAATCTACAATTACATCGTCATTCTCATCCACAAAAGATCCACTATCAGATGATGGAACTCGAGATACTACGACGAATAAGAGGGCATCTTCAAGTAATTCATTCTTGGATACTTTCTCTTCTATACTTGGTTTAGGAACGACAACTACGACATCGATACCTTCATCGTCGAGCTTAACCACGAGTATTCCTCCCAGCACCGCGTCTTTGAGTACAACCGTCGTTAGTGATGTATCTTCAAATGATATCACAACTATTCTAGTTATGAGCACTGTGACTTTAGGAACTGGATCTGGTGAAGTTCCCGTGATTCCAGCAACGACAAGTTCGACTTCAACTTCAATTTTGGCTGTTGAAACAACTTCATCGTCAAGTGCTCAATCGACGGCGGAAAGTTCAGCTTTGAGTACCGATTCAAGTTCTAATGCTGGATATACTGAAGCATCAACTGGAACAAGCCAAACCATCGTTTCCGTCCCTACGACTACTAGTGTCCCGCAATCCACGACTACCAGTTCTTCGAGTTCTATTGTCCCTGTACCCACGACTACTAGTTCTTCGACCTCAATTGTGGCTGGAATTACAGGCGTTTCCACCGGAGTTGAACCTAGCATTTCGCCCGTTGAATCAACCACTTCACCCAGTTCGACTTTCATTAGCTCATCAGTACAATCTGTTGCAACGAGTTCCAATGCTGGGGTTTCCGGAGCATCTACTGGTACATCCCAAACTGTTGTATCGGTTCCTACAATCATTAGCTCTTCTAGCTCAACTGTGGATGGAATTACTGGAGTCTCAACTGGAGGATCCAGTTCAATCGTTTCTACACCATCCCCTACTTCGGTTCTTGAAGGAATAACTGGAGTACCAACTGGTGTATCTAGCCCATCATCCACCAGTTCCTATGTTCTCGTTGGAGTTTCATCGGTTACTACAAAATCGGCTGTCGAACCAATCAGCAGTTCCAGCAATACTGATATTGATATTTCCCTTGGATTAATTGGAGCCTCCACCGGTGTACCCACAACTACCAGCGCCACTAGCGTCTCTAGTGTCTCAAGCACGTCCGTTTCCGAAGATTCTGGCGTTTCTGGACCATCAACAGGTACACCCCCAAAATCTACTGAGACTAGCGCTACCGAAACTTCAACCCAAAGCACCGTTGATGGAATTTCCGGTGTATCTACTGGCACTGTCCCAACTTCCATTGAAAGTGTTGCTTCCGAGACTTCAATTCCATCCTCGAGCCCAGTTGCGGGTATCACTGGAGCATCTACTGGATCTGGTTTATCAGTAACTGCGCCAGTTTCAGTTCCAACTTCATCCGAGACTCCAGTTCAAAGTTTAACCGCCTCAGGTGTTTCTGGAGTACCTACCGGTACAGCTCCAACCGTTATTTCCAGTGCTGCTCAATCCTCAGAAACCTCAGAAACCTCTGTAGCTACCACTGTCAAATCTGCCTCTTCCAGTGATGTTGCCGGAACTGGTTCAGCTCCAAGTACCACTGTATCCCCATCTTCAGTCGCATCAGTAGATAGTTCTTCAAGCTCAAACCTTTTGGAACCAATTGTCGCTTCCACAGGTTTAATTCCATCCAGTATTGTCCTTCCTACCACAACTTCTGAATCCGATTCTCAAAGTACATTGGTAACCTCAGCCACTACTTCCTCATCAGCTAGTGGAATCACTTTTGGACCAGGTGGAGTTTTATCAGGCTCAAGTACTATCACTGCAAGTCCTTCGGATACAAATACCTCCCCAGTATCTGTTCCAACCGATTCATCATCTGGTCTTTTGGGAGTTATTGGTACGGGATTAACCAGTTTAGTTGGTGGTGTGACTTCCGATCTAGGAACTGCAGTATCTGAAGTAACGAGTGCTATTTTACCAACAGATTCATCAGCTGCAACTTCAAGTGCTGGAATTTCTGGACCTGCTACAGGTGTTTCTTCTGAAACTACTTTGGCTGGCGTTACTGGACCATCCACTGCTGCCTCAGATATCTCAGTTTCAAACACTGCTACTACAGATAGTTCTGCATCAACAGCTGTTGCTGGAATTACTGGAATATCTACCGGTGTCTCAGCACCTTCAATTACAGTTTCTGGAATTACTGGAGCCTCAACAGGAACCGCTCCAATCTACAGTCCAGGTGCCGCTTCATCATCAGCTTCCGGTGATTTACTCTCATCCTTGGTCGGTGGAGTATCTTCCTTGGTATCATCCGCTACCTCGGATATTCTTCCAACTTCCTTGACTTCCCTTACGGATTCTGTCGCTTCGGCTTCGGCTTCCTCGGCAGGTATTATTGGAGCTACTACAGGTGTATCTGCCACGGACTTGAGTGCTACGGCTTCTCCTACTTCCGCTGGAATTACTGGACCTGCAACTGGTGTTTCAAGTGGATCTGCATCTACTACAGCCCCAGCCGGTTTACTATCATCTCTTCTATCTGGAGTAACTTCGGATGTTGGATCCCTCACATCTGATTTACTTACAACCAGTACTGCCTCAGCTACCGGAACAGAAGCCACTAATTCCCCATCTATTATAGGTACTTTGAATAGTACCGATGCTTCAAATACCGCTTCCGCTACAGATTTGATTTCTTCCCTTGTATCTGGAGTCACTTCCGACTTGAGTTCTGTCTTGGCATCTGAAACCTCGAATACATTACCAACTACTACCGCTACTGATTTGAGTGCTTCTGCATCATCTGCAGGAATTACCGGCCCAGTTACAGGAGTTAGCCCTACTGCTACTGAATCCTCTGCCCCAACATCAACTAGTCTTCTTTCCGGTATTACTTCCCTTCTCGGATCAGTAACTTCGGATATTGGCTCGGCTACTTCAGTTTTATCTTCGGATCTTGCTTCTGCCACTTCCAATGTAACCTCTGAAATTGGATCAATCACGTCAGGTTTATCTAGTGCCCCAAGTTCAACAATTCTCAGCGGAACAGGTGTATCTGCCTCGGCTACAGTTACCTCGGAAAGTGCATCATCCACAGGATTATTATCCTCCGTCATTTCTGGTGTTACATCCATTGTTGGTTCTTCCACGGATCTCTCTTCTACCGCAGCTAGTACTACTACTCCATCTTCCTCGAGTTCTACCCCATTGGGAAGTATAATATCGAGTATTTTTGGCTCTAGCACTGCCAGTGAATTATCCGCTACGATTACTAGTGATATATCAACTGCCACTGGAGCTCCCAATGCTACAGCCATTACATCTGGAACAGATATTGTATCAAGTACCTCCATTAGCCTTGGATCTTCTTCTACGATTTCAGGAACTGTTCTCCCAACCACCGCAAGTGGAAATGAGACCTCGATTGCAGTATCTACAACTGGCCTTTCCACCAGTATTCAAACCGGATCTGCTACCACTACATCCAGTTCGGGAACAGGAATTGTTACTTTATCGACTTCCTCGGCAACTTCTGTAACCAGTGGATCAGCCAATGTCACCGATACTTCAATTTCCGCTTCCTCCGCTTCTGCCTCAAGTCTATCGAGCATTGCAACATCAGTTTCTGCCACAACAACTCCAAATACAACGGTGACTGATGTATCTTCAACGGCAGCTTCTTCAGCAACTGTTACCTCTGGAAGTTCAGCTACTACTGCACCAATTACTTCCGTTCCATCAACAACTATTACCCCATCAACAATTGCCTCTTCCACTCAAGAAAGTACTACTTCAGTTGTTAAGACTCAAACGGCTAGTGAAACCACAGCTCCCCTCACAATCTACCCAACAGCTACAAACAATGCTACATCAATGTGGCTTCCACAAACCATCATTGTTCAATCTTCATCAACCAATCAAGTTACTCCTACCAATACTGCACTTGCTACAACTTTACCAAAGGTCATTACACCCAGTGGATCCATTCCAACCAGTCCAGAAAACTCTACCTTGATTCAACTTGGTTTCCTTTTCCAACTTAATTATGCATTTGTTGTTGCCAACCCACTTTCATCAGCACAAATCTTCCAATACCTTCCCATAGGTGTTGCCAATGGATTAGGAATCAAGCCAGAACAAGTTGTGATGCACAGTATTATTCCATATAATACACAATCTCAATTGGAATACATTACAACTTTGGCACTCGCTTACATTCCCACCAACTTGGTCAGCACATTGGAACTTGATTTACACACACCTACAGCAGCTATCTACAACAATGCCGATACTTCAGTTAGCACACTTGTTAGCTATATCAACCCTTCTATTCCATTAACACCTGGATCAACTCTTGAAGGTGGTTCTGGAACGGGTACTGATAGTTCTGGATCGGCAGCAACTACTAGTGATTCAGGCAATAGTGGTGTCTTCAATACTGATGCTCAAAATACCTCACCAACGGTTAAGAGTACCACAGCTGGTATCGTTGTTGGAGCAGCAGGTGCAGCAGCCGCTTATGGTGCTGCCATGTTCTTCATCGCCAGAAGATATAAGAAACGTAAGCTTAGCCATCGTCGATCAAACTCGATCATGAATGCATCCGAAATGAGACAATCTGGTGCTTTCACTGGAGGTGCATTCATGTCTGGTGGTCGTTTGACACCTGGTATTGGAGGAACCGATAGAAATAGTGGAGGAAGTGGAAGAAGTGCAGGACATTCAGCACGCACACAACAAATCTCGGCACCAATGATGGCAGAGAATTCATTGGGATGGAATTGAGGACAGTTTAACAGGTCAATTTAATTTCTTCTTCACAACATATACCCCCCAAATTCAAAACACATGAAGGCAATCTCAAGAACTTCATCTCGTTGTATCATACACATCCTCTCCAAAATCTCAGCATCTGTCTGAAGAAGAGCAATGCGCTCAACATTTTTTCCTTATTTATTTATTTTCCAGTCATTGGGCGTTGGGTATCGTCTTTATACCCCCTTCTTTGCATCATTATATAAAAAACGTTCCTAATATTTCGGGTATGGTTTTTTGATACGGAAGGTTTTTATTCTATTCATGTTGAGAGGAGGATAAAATTTAGGCGGCTGAGGGAGGATTTTGGACGGAGAAGAAGAAGAAGTGAAGAGAGAAAGATGTTTGAGGTCTGGGGGAAGAAGGACTCGGCGAGAAATGAGGATGAAATTAAAAACCTTTGTGTATATTTACGATCCTACGAACGCGGATATTTCTTTAAAGAGTGAAAGATGTTGTAGCCGTCGCAAGCAAGCAAGCAAAGATACCTGGTATGTGAAATTTTCGAGGTGATGTTGATGTTTTGTTTTGTTTGTTTTATTAAATGTAATTTGGATGCGTTTTATTATAGGATGGATATATAAATAAAGTAGTAATAATTTTTATGGAGAGTAGAGCAGGGGGAATGAATGGAAGCGAGGGAAGGGAAGGTGGGAAGGGGAGATGGATGGTAAGATGGAATGATGGGAAAGATTTGCAGACAGATTTATGGATGGATGGATACCTGAGGTATGAATGAATGAATGAGGAATTATTTGTTTACATTTTGATGTTTTGATGTTTTGATGTTTTGATGTGAATTGTGAATTGTGAATTGTGAATTGTGAATTGTGAATTGTGAATTGTGAATTGTGAAGGATGTTTATTACCTAATAAATTTATGAATTGATGAATGGATGATCTGATGAGTGAAACAAGTGAATTAAAAGTGAGGGGTGAGTTTTGTTATAAGTGAGTACCTACATAGAGTACATAGGTAGGTAAGTGAACAGTGAACAGTGAACAATAAATAGTAAATAGTAAACAGTAAATAGTGAGACAGACTTTCCCTATCAATCTAATAGTTATCATATCTTATCATTTTTAGGTCACTATCGTTACTAGGGAGTAGGGTAGTAGGGTAGTAGGTAGCAGATAGGTGGATTTTAGCTCTAGATCTCTCACGGACTTTTATCTATCCGTTATTGATTAGATTGTTTATGTGATTTATGAATAAGTAGTAGGTGGTTAGCTATCTATTTACTCGTAGTACCGGTAACTATATACTTCTTCGTATAAGTTAGTTATATATTATATAATAGATGAGATGAGACGACACTGATGCCAGTAGCTTCTCGATTCTCATGGTTGGTTTATTCGGAAAGTCTATCCAATACATACGATAAATAGAGGTAAATACCTAGGTATTGACTATACACTCTATCTCTACGAGTATACCAATCGACAGACAAGAAAAGGGGATACGAAACGTATAAATCAATGTATTTTTAGATGCAGGTGCGATAGAGATTGGTAATATGTATGTATGGATGTTCTACGACGTACTCCATTTTCATGGCTGTGCACGAGTAGTATATCCCTCGATATCCTGCAGTATGTAGGTAGGTATGGTATGGACCGTATGGACCGTATGGTATGTAGATATGTATGTACGGACTCCGGAGCTCGCGGAGTAGGGGGATTGTTGTATGGGATTGGTTGGTTGTCAAGTCTTATTAGCTATCTTACGTACCTAGGGATGCATGGTTAATATCTGGAGCACGCGAAAAACGTGGCTGGGAAGGGAAAAAACAGTTGAATAGTTGAGTCGAATGGATCGTTGCCCCGTCAACTTGCCCTCCCGCCATTCCATTTCGTGGAGATGGTGATCCATTTTTCCTTACCCTCTTTGCCCTCTTTACCCTCTTTTCCCTCTTTCCCTCGTTTCCTCGTTCCCTCCCCTGCTTGCTTGCTTGCGTGCCCGTTGCCTTGTCTGCCCTAGAGGAAAATTGGATGCTGCGTGTCTACGAACGAAAGTCCTGTGTCCTGTCCTGTGCCCGTCCTGTACCTACATACATACTATCCTATCCTATCCTTCCTCTCTCCACTTGGTCTCTGATCTTTGATATTTGATAATTATTATACTTTTATTTTATTCTTTGGCGAACATTGGAATTGGATTTGGAGAATTGAATTTGCATCTGAACTTGATATCTGAATCCGAATCCAAATCATCCCAAGAAAACCTTGGAGAAAAGCCAATTCTGAGACTCAAACTCCCCAAAGAAGATCAATATTTACACCAAACATTCGCTTCGCACGCAAACCATTCCACATCCATTCATGGAAGAGTAAACATTCATTCGCATTCCCCCCAAAGAAGTTTGGAATTGGCGCATTTCCGTCGCAAAATTCACTCCCCAAATCACAATAAGCATTAATTTTAAATATGGATCGCTCAAATACGCCCTCGATGCCTCCAATGTATTCAGAGACATATCCAGATGAGTATGATTCAATACCTGCAGGTCATAATCGACATGGCTCCGAAATTCGTCTGTTAACTTCCTACGATGATCCCGATACCCGTCCGTATGTAGTACCACTCGCTCCGCGAGCTCTTCATTTATCTCCCAGGAAACCCCCTCCAGCCGTGTCCGTGGCGACCCCAGAGCATCTCGCGTCTCTCAAGGAAGCAGAAGAGAAAGTCATCTCATCTTGCAAGTTGCAAAAAGAAGTCGAGATATCAGCGACAGCTATGAGTGCCCATGACCCCAATGACATCGCGCATCTCTTGCCCGTTCTTCCAGATGGCCCTTCCCGTCGAAGATCACTGAGGCACCCGGTTTCCTCTCCTTTGTCTACTTTGAAATCGCAATTGATAGGTAAAAAAAGCTCACTGTTGAAAAATACTAGTACTTCCTCCGATCGCAGATCTTATCAAGCTTCTGTTATGTCCACAGATTCCTACGATGATCATAGAAGAGCTCCTTCGATAAATACATATGACGATCATAGACGTCCTCCCTCAATGAATACCTACGACGACCATAGAAGACCTCCTTCAATTAATACCTATGATGACCATAGAAGACCTCCTACGGCAACCACATACGACGATCATCGAAGAGCGCCTTCAATTATAGATAACGTCCCAGATTTACCTCCCCCCGAAAGCGCATATCGTCCATATTCACCTCTACAATATTCACCCTCCGGTCGCGCTTCCCCCACGCGAACTTGGTCTCCAATTAGAGAAGAGAGGAATTCTTCGGAATTCAACGTGCCGCCTCCAATGGGTTATCAATATGAGCCATCGGACTTGAATGGAAGTCCAAGACCTGGCACACCTTCAACAGCTTATGGGGGGAGTCCAAGAAGACCATTACCTCCGGCTCCTTTATTTGCGGCTCATGGTGCTCGGTCACCATTTGGAGATGACGCAACGATTCACATACCACTCGAACACGATTATGAAGAAGAAATGTTAGATGAGGATGTTTTTGGGCCGGAAAAGAGGGACGCGAGAGGAACTATGAGGTCGAGACAATCGTATTCGACATTTGGTGACGATATGGAAAGTGCAAAGGACTATGAACATTATGGGCCCGCACCTTCTGGAAAGCAAGAACGAAGAGGTGCTAATAGGACGACTCAAATGAAGAAACGAGAAGTCAAGCTTATTAACGGAGAACTGATTTTGGAGTGCAAAATCCCTACGATCCTTTACAGTTTCTTGCCCCGAAGAGATGAAATCGAATTCACACATATGCGATATACAGCCGTTACATGCGATCCCGATGATTTTGTAGCGAAAGGTTACAAATTACGTCAAAATATGGGAGCCACGGCGAGAGAAACCGAACTTTTCATCTGTATTACCATGTACAATGAGACGGAAATTGATTTTACGAGAACGATGCATGCTGTTATGAAAAATATCTCACACTTCTGTTCTCGATCGAAATCGAGAACGTGGGGAGAAAATGGATGGCAAAAGATTGTGGTTGCTATTATTTCGGATGGTAGACAGAAGATTCATCCGAGAACACTCGATGCTCTGGCTGCTATGGGTGTCTATCAAGATGGAATTGCTAAGAATTTGGTCAATGGGAGAGAAGTGCAAGCTCACGTGTATGAGTATACGACTCAAGTTTCTTTGGATTCGGACCTTAAGTTCAAAGGTGCTGAGAAGGGAATTGTTCCTTGTCAGATGCTTTTTTGTCTCAAGGAAAAGAATGCAAAGAAATTGAATTCTCATCGTTGGTTCTTCAATGCTTTTGGAAGAGCTCTCACACCGAATATTTGCATCATGTTGGATGTGGGTACGAAGCCGGGAGGCAATTCACTTTATCATTTGTGGAAAGCTTTTGATACCGACTCGAATGTTGCTGGTGCTTGTGGAGAAATCAAAGCGATGAAAGGAAAAGGATGGATGGGACTTCTTAATCCTTTGGTGGCGTCTCAAAATTTCGAATATAAGATGTCGAATATTCTTGATAAACCTATTGAGAGTGTGTTTGGTTACATTACTGTTTTGCCTGGTGCACTGAGTGCATACAGATATCATGCTTTGCAGAATGATCATACGGGTCATGGTCCTTTAAGTCAGTATTTCAAGGGAGAGACGCTGCATGGTCAAAATGCAGATGTCTTTACGGCAAATATGTATTTGGCTGAGGATCGTATTTTGTGTTGGGAATTGGTGGCTAAGAGAGATGAAAGATGGGTCTTGAAATATGTGAAGGGATGTACTGGAGAGACTGATGTGCCAGGTAAGTTGAATCACTATTGTTGTTATGGGATTTACTGATCGTTTTTAGATACCGTTCCCGAATTCGTATCACAAAGAAGAAGATGGCTCAATGGAGCTTTCTTCGCAGCTGTTTATTCTCTGGCCCATTTCAAACAAGTATGGCATACAGATCATACCCTTGGACGAAAGATTCTTCTTCACATTGAATTCATCTATCAATTCATTCAACTCCTCTTTACTTACTTCTCTCTGGCCAATTTCTACCTCACATTCTACTTCATTGCCGGTTCGCTATCCGTTGACAATATGGATCCATTTGGTCACAGCATCGGAAAATATATATTTTATATTTTAAAATATGTTTGTGTTCTTCTCACCGCCACACAATTCATTCTATCTATGGGAAATCGACCACAAGGAGCACGAAAGTTATATTACATGTCCATGATTATTTACTCGATAATCATGGTTTACACACTCTTCTCCACCATTTATATCGTTTACCGAGAAGTCCACGATAATGCCAAAAGTCTCGTGGTTGGCAATAATCTCTTCACCAATCTTGTCGTCTCGCTTTGTTCAACCATCGGCCTTTACTTCCTCATGTCTTTCCTGTATCTCGATCCTTGGCATATGTTCACCAGTTCTGGTGCTTACTTTGCTCTTCTTCCGAGTTATATTTGTACGCTTCAAGTCTACGCCTTTTGCAATACTCACGATGTTACATGGGGAACTAAAGGTGACAATGTCATGTCTAACGATCTCGGAGCCGCTTCTGGAAAAGGTCAAACGGTCGAACTCGAAATGCCCTCTGAGCAACTCGATATCGATTCCGGCTATGATGAAGCTCTTCGCAATCTCCGTGACAGACTCGAAGTCCCCGTTCCTCCTATCTCGGAATCGCAACAGCAGGAAGATTACTACAAGAGTGTTCGTACGTACATGGTTCTGGTTTGGATGATTGCAAATGGAACGTTGGCCATGGCTGTTAGTGAAGCTTATGGACCGGATCACTTGGGGACGAATTATTACTTGACGTTCCTTCTGTGGGCGGTGGCGGCTCTGGCGCTCTTTAGAGCGGTGGGATCAAGTGCGTTTGGAATTATTAATTGTGTGGAGGCGATTGTGGAGGGTAGGATTAGGTGGACGATGACGGTTCCTAGGTGGATGGGAGGGTGGAGTTCGAAGATTAGTGAAGGGATTAGCGAGGGAATTAGTAGTGTGGGGAATGCGGTTAAGAGGAATTAGGGGGAGGGAGCGGGAGATTTATTACGAGGGGAGATAGGGATGAAGGAACGTAAGGGGAAAATTAATGTATAAGGTATGAAGATGAAGAAGGGGATGATGCAAAAGAGGAAAGGAGGAAAAGAAAAAGAGAGTTTTTGATTGATACCATGGGAACACGAAGCAGAGATCTTACTTATACCACACCACGGAAGAAAGGAAATACCTCGGGATATAGGAATGGGATGGTTGGTTGCTCGGTTGGTTAGCATGTGGATGGGATTTGGAGGTTTTTTCTTCTTCTTTTGATGCTTTGAATGATGGATGTATGGATGTATGGATGGGTGTATGTAAATATGTAAAAAGGATTTGGAGAGAGAGGTGTTTTCTGTTTTATTAATGATGATTCTTTTTCTGTTTCACTATACTTTTATGTCTTTGTGTTTTTGATGGGTGGAGATGATGTGAGGAAACGTGATGGAATGAGGGATGTGAATGTGAGGGATATCAGGCGTGAGGAGATGGATTGGTGGATGAGATAGATAATGCTAATGCTTGAGCTTGAGCTTGATCTTGACCGCGAGAATGAACTACCGGGACTAGGTAGGTAGGTAGGTAGGTAGGTAGGTATGCTTTGGAAAAGAAATGCTTACTTGTTCTTTGGGAACGTGAATGGGAATGGGAATGTGGATGGGAATGTGACTTGGAAGATTTATTTTATTTTGTATGGATGTGCTTGCTTGCTTGCTAGATGAATGGATGGATGAATGGATGGATGGATGGATGGATGGATGGATGGGATTGGAATGAATGGAATTGGAATGAATGGAGTGGATTTTCCAAAAAGTCTAGATAGATTCTGGGGATGGGTTGGGGTGGGGTGGGATGGAATGGGATGTTGGATGTTGGAGGTGGAGGTGGAAAGGGGGTGGAAAGGGGGTGGAGGGGGTGGAGGAAGTAGAGGAAGTAGAGAGAGAGGCTTTTAGGGTTGGGATAGGGTAGGGTATTGAGGTTTTGGGAGGTACCTAATCATTAGGAGATGTATGGGATGTAGATTTTTTGGGGAAGGAATGGAGTTTGATGGGGAGGGATGGGAAGAGAAGGGATAGGAAGGGGTCAGGGAAAGACTTATTATTCACTGATGACGGAGATGGAGATACAACTATTTATTTACATATACTAGCACAACTCTTCCAATGCACGAGAATACAATACGCATCTAATCCTCCATGATGAATTTCAAAAACGCCTGCGCGACTTTCACGCCATCATGCTCCTTATCCACTCTCCCCACCGCATCCGTATACGTCTCATCGTCAAACACCCCCGATGCATGGCGCGCCTCCAATAACTCCCTCACTATCTCCTCTGTGAATTCCGGGTGTCCTTGCACGGTGATTAGTTTTTTGCGGATGTACATTCCCTGCGTGGCGCATTTATCGGTGTATGCTAATTGTTCGACTTCGGGCGGATATTCGTATACGATGTCTTTGTGCATTTGAAATATGTTCTTTTGGTTTGTTAGTTTTAGTTTTAGTTTCTCTCTCTCTCTCTCTCTCCCTCCCAATTGCTCATTCTACGTATCGATGAAGCAAAGTAACAGAAATAGAAATAAATAGAAAAACATACCAATTTCTCCAACCCAAAAATCTCCTTCCCCCTCCCCGTCAACTCCACAGGCATCACACTCACCTCCCACCCGCGATCACTCCTCGCAACCTTCACCCCCAACGCCCTCCCAATAATCTGATGTCCGAAACACACTCCCACCAGCCGCACTCTGTCCTGCGCCAAAACCCCCTTCACAAACTCCACCAGCTTCACGATCCACGCATCGGATTCAAAAGACGTGTGCCGCGATCCGCTAATGAGAATTGCGTCGATGGAGGAGAGCGCGGGATATTCCTGCGCGGTCACAACGTCGTATTTACTTATCTGTAGAGAGGATTCGGGGAGCGGAGGAGAGAGCGAGGAGGCTCCCCGCTGCAGGAGTGAGGTGAATACCCCGCCGTATCCACCGTATTTGGAATTGGTGTTCTGGAGGGGCGTGTCGCATTCGAGGATTGCGATGCGGAGGGGGGGTTGAGGCATGCTGGATATGATGGGGGGTTATGCTGAACGTTTATGGAATATAGATATAGATATGGATATGGATATAGATATAGATAGATGAAGGAGTGTGTATGAATCTCAAGATGACAGCGAGAGAGATCTTGAAAGTCAACTGTGTGTTTCACTTGACTTAACTTATAGGGAACAGATAAAAGAATGAATTAATATTTGGTAAACAGATTGTCTGTTTGATATCAAGTCCGATATTGCTCCGGGATATTTTTGGCTCGGTGTTCCAGGGTCCCTCTTATCGATAACGGGTATTGTATTATCCCGAATATTATCCGTTCTTATGATAGGATGGCTCGATGGCTCCCGAGGTCTGCAGTATATCCATGTGTGCATGCAGAATCAGTGCTCGAGTACTGGTAGAAAGCATGGGATTGTATGTATAGTGAGTGAGTGATTGTCGATTCGGCGCCCTTTGCATGATGATGATTGATTGTATTGTATTAGATAGGCTTATTATAGGATACATGGAGCTTGTTCTAGAATGGGATCCCGTCTTTGAGAGGTAGATAGCTAAAAGATTAAAAAGGGCACATTATCAGTCATCGTATAAGACCTGTTCAATCAGAAAACATAACTTTCAATTGTATGAATAATCGAGATCTTCATATATGCGATATCCCACCCCACGAGATGAAGCGGGAAAATCATACTTTGCGCTGATAGGTTGCCCGTCACGAAAGTCCTTCGCCCGTTATCGTGCGACGGGTATCACTGGTGGATGGATGCAATTGTAACTCTTCTAACATTGCATCTCCTAAAATCAATCCTTGTTTCCTCTTTCCTCTAGGTGCATCGAATGTATGTACGATGTCTGAAAGCGGGACTGACTCACTCGGTGAATGCTTTTCTCTGATGGATCAAAAGGGATGAGGGTTTTTCGTAGCACGATTGCGTTATATAGAGGGTCACAGGGTTGTATATTTCCCATCCCCTCTAACCTCTGGAGGAAAGTGGAGGAGTTTTGGGTCAGCAATTACCTTGTAGATGATTGTGAGGGTGTCGAGAAAAAAAATGATTGCTCTATTGGGCGGTGACTCCGAATTTGCTTTGGGAGTGCTGGTGTGCCTATATATATGTTGATCACTCTTCTCTGTTGATTGACTTTGTTTGAACTTCGTTGAGTATTATCGCTTTCATACAGAGGAGAGAAATCATGGCGGAAAACAATCGAGCTGGTGGTCAAAATACCTCATCCCATACCGCAACAGAAAATACACCACTGCTCTTTCCACCCAGAAATGATACACCAGCGATCGAAGAAGTCTTGGTGGATAATGATGGCGATTCAACAGGAACTGATGTCAATCCCAATGAATTCGATTTGATGTTATCGAGAACGACATCATTTACAGCTATCGGAATCGAAACCAATCCTCAAGAATCATCTATGTTTCGAAGTTCCCGAATTCATCACCATAACAAACGAGGATCTCGAAATTCAAGTCGTGTAAGCACGAGGAGGAAATCCATCTCTGGTTCTATTAGGAGTATACGAGAAACTATCGAGGACGATGACGAGGAACCCAAATCACCATTTCTAGGCGGCGTTGGAGTAAAGAGATTTTGGCTCATTTTCGGCGGTGTGCTTCTAACATATACATTATCTTCATTCGATTCTACAATCATGGTTTCGAGTCATCCAGTTATCACTTCATATTTTCATGCGTCTAATAGTGCATCATGGTTATCCACCGCATTTCTCCTCACATCCACCAGTTTCCAGCCTATTTTCGGACGTCTCTCCGATGCCATGGGCAGAAAACCTCCATATATTTTCTCTATGATTTTGTTTTTACTATCGACGATTTGGTGTGCTCTTGCTCAAAGTATGACGAGTTTCATCATCGCGAGAGCAGTTTGTGGATTGGGTGCTGGGGGTGTCATATCCATGGGATCGATTATCACAAGTGATCTCATACCCATCGAGATCCGTGGAGCGTATCAATCCTATATGAATATTGTTTTTGGAATTGGAGCAGCTTCGGGGGCGGCACTAGGTGGTGCGATTGCGGATCATCTTGGATGGAGATGGGAGTTTGGGGTTCAGGTGCCAGGGTTGATTATTTGCTTGATTGTTTCGTGTTTTGTTATACCGAATGATTTGGGTTTGAATAGGGGGAAGAAAACATTAAAAGAGGCTTTGAGTGTTTTTGATTACAAAGGTTCGTTGTTACTAATGGCCACTATTACTTTCTTCATACTCGCAATTGTAAGTACCCTCCCAGGAGCCTATCAAATTCCTTTCATTCATGTGGGCAACTCAATCTAACACTCATCAGAATCTCGGTGGTAATATCTACCCCTGGACACACCCTCTAATTCTCACCTGTATAATCCTCACTATCATCGGTCTTCCCCTATTTATCATAACCGAATACTACGCCTCCCAACCCGTCATGCCCCTCTCCCTCATAACCCACAATCCCCGCGGTTCCCTCATCATCGGCAACGCCCTCGGCGCCATCGTAGTCAACGCAGTCCTCTTCAACATCCCCCTCTATTTCCAAGCCGTCCTCCTCGAATCCCCCACCGCATCCGGTCTCCGTCTCATCATCCCCTCCATCGCCGCCAGCGCATTCGGCACCCTCACCGGATTCCTCATCACCTGGACTCGCAACCTTAAAATCCCCTTGGTCCTCGGTGTCTCTCTCTATGTCATCGGAGCTATAGGATTAGTAGCTATGAATCGCTCCTTGCCAAATTGGGTATACGTATTACTCTTGATCCCATCGAGTATGGGACAAGGATTTCAAATGCCAGGCAGTTTCATGAGTGTTTTGGCCGTGAGTGAACAGGGGGAACAAGCGGTTGTTACAACGACACTGGTTTTGTGGAGGAGCATGGGACAGGTTTTGGGGGTAGCCGTCAGTTCGCTGATTGTGCAGAATTCGTTGGTGGGATTCTTGAATGCAAATGTGGTGGGACCGGATAAGGAGAAGGTATTTTTTCATTCATTTTCTTTGTGTTTCTCTATATCCTCTCTAGGATTTTATCATTTTTTTCTGGAAGAGAAAAACTAACAAATCAATCAATAAATAGGTAATCGAAGCAGTCCGCTCCTCCGTCCAAGCAGTAGCAGGCCTAGAACCCCACTACAGAGACCAAGTCATCGATTCCTACGCCGAAGCACTAAAAGCCGCATATATATTTGCGTTGGTGGTGAGTATTTTGTCTTTTGCTATAACGATAGGGATTAAATTGCCGAAACTTGGGTTTAGAAAGTGAGGAGATAAGAGCGAGGAAGGAAGGAATTGTACTGTGAGACAGGAAATGAGGGAAGGTAGATGAAAATGATACATGGTATTTATAGATGGAATGAATGAGTGGGTATGGATAAAATTGTATGTTCAATCATAAGCTTCGCATGGTGTGATTTATTTTGGCGATTGGGAAAGAAGGGAAAGAAGAGGAAAGGAAAGGAAAAGTTTGGGATGTGGGTTGGGATTTCTTTTTGAGGGGGGAGTTATGAATGATGAATGGATAAATGAATAAACGACTACGTAAATGAATAGATGAATACATGAAAAACAAGAAATGAACTAGGATTTAAATTGAGTACAGTACATCTTATAATAATTCACCAGAGAATGTATTCACCAGTGATACAGATTAGCCTAGCTCGACACTAACGAAGCGGTTAAGGGGTACGTATCGCTTAAGAAAGTAATGAGGGGTGAATAAAGACTATTATTTCTAGGGTGTCGATATGATAGGGTATTTATTTTTGAGATCCAGATAAGCAGTTTAGATTCTTCGTTAAAAACGGGCAAAGCCCAGGTGAACAAGTGAGTGTCTAGACAATAGAGAATTGCGGATTATGACTTTTATGTAATATGGGATATGATGTTGGTATATGGAAAGTATGACGTGCAACGTTGGATCGACTACTTTACGACGAAATCGATTAACCCGATTAACATGCTCTCTTCAAACTACTATATTTGCCTATGCACATCGAACTCATTTCCGTCCATCGAGCCGATCCATCTACCAAACTTTCTCTCAACAAGCACCCCCCACTGAAACCACACCCCTAGGCTTCTTCCTCAAGATTTTATCTTCCTCAAAATCTTTCCTTACACTCTCCGCTATCTCATCATCGGTCAGAATTTTCCACCCCACAATCGCCATAGCTTTAGCTGTCACAATAGTAATATCATGAGCTTCTTTGGTAGCGGCAGCTTGTGTAAATTGAGGAGTGTGGTTGAATGCTGTATCGGAGATGCCATACCAACCATGGAAGCCGGGACATTCGTATGTTACGTTACCTGAGAAAGCGAAATTGGTTAGAAGAAGATCTTTGCTTTAAGAGAGGTTTGTAACTTACCCATATCTGTTGAGCCGGGCGCATTATCAATGTGTTTAAAATCACATGTAACGGGGTATTTGAGACTTTCCATCGCCTGGGCGTACTGGTAGCAGATTGGCTTATTAGGACGTGTATCCGCGTATGTGTTGATCCTGAGCAAGGTCAATACATATCTTGAAATGAAAAGCGGGAATTGTAAACATACTCTTCAAACTCGACGGTACAGCCTGTTGCAATAGCAGCTCCCTCGAAACATTTGATGGCTCGGGCTTTGAGCTCATCGGCTTCTTTCAGGGTAGCACTTCTGATGTAATAAACTAATCCTGCACTAGCCGTGATGATATTTGGTCTTGTACCACCAGATTCAATCACACCCTGGTATAGGTTAGAATATATATGGCTGAAGAAATATTTATTATGCTTACATTGATCCTTTCATATGGTTTGATCTGTTGTCTCAATACACTTATAGCATTGTAAGCAAGAACAACAGCATCAAGCGCATTGATACCCTCCCAAGGTGCCATAGCCGCATGAGAAGGCTTGCCCGTGTAACGAATCTTAAACTTGTGGTTTGCCAAGGTGGTACTATAGGCAGAGCCAACGAGGCCATGACTCGGGTCTCTGATAGATGGATGAACCATCATACAAGCATCGACATCTCTGTAAGCTCCAGCGTCGATGAGCTTCAATTTCCCTCCACCTCCTTCCTCGGCTGGTGTTCCCAAAAGCCTGACTCGGCCTGGGATATTCTTCTCTTTTATTGCTGCCGCAAGACCGAGAAATGATGCAATTGAAGCAGTAGCAATAAGATTGTGACCACATGCGTGTCCGATATCGGGTAAAGCATCATATTCCGCGTTGTACACTACAAGACGACCCCCGCTACCATACTCAGCCGAGAAAGCTGTTGGTACACCATACGCTCCAGTTGTGACAGAGTAACCCAACTCTTTTAACATAGACGTAATATTTTCGTGTGCCTTTACTTCATTGTATCCAAGCTCTGGATTTTCGTGGATCTAAACCTGTGAGATACGGTGCAATTGCATAAGGAATAGAAGGCTGCTGCTACCTTTTGATTGATTGCTTTCAATTCCTCATCGTAGTGACCGATGGCCTGATCGAAAAAGGTTGCATCATCCATTTTTGATAGTGCTTTTTATTTTGTTACTTGGTGGACTGCTTGATCGTTGAATAGATGCGCAGATGGGAAACAAGGGAGAAGCAAATAGTAGCTTAGTAACAAAGTAATGCAAAGTCAATCGATAATGGGCTCACGAGGAATGAAGGGGTATCTATAAAAGGCAAGCAACTTTCTGAAAATGCAACGGCTTTAGTATTGACAGGTGTAATCAATCGAAATGAGTACCACTGTTCGTTCAATATCATGCTTTTATTCACAGACATCAATGCCGCGGGGTAAAATCAAAATTGGCGAGCTCCAATTCTGATTGGTTAGTCGAGACGACCAGCCGCATTTGACCCACTTGACAGGTCTGATTTGACAAAATCAATTCAGCCCTCTTCTCAACCTCACTTCATCAGCTCAATTCAGCCCGCAGTCATCACGTCCTCGATTTTGTCTCGTAAAGGTCCTAGATCTGTGCATAAATGTTCACACAGATAGGGCAATGTTGGAAAGAAACTTCCAAAAATTGTTTGAGCACTTGGATTAGACTTGGACCCCACCCAGAACTTTGAGCCAGCTTGGATTGCATACTCTACCATGTCACAACCTAGAAGAGGCCTCAGGTCTAGATCAGGTAGGTGTCTTCTATAGTCGGAAGTTCTAATCTAATCAAGTATAGGATGCATGACTTGTAGACGTGCTAGAGTGAGATGTGACGAAAAACATCCGATATGTGAAAGGTGCAATCGTCTAGAGTTAGATTGTTCATACCAGCCGTTTGTTTCTCGGAAGGAAAGGGAGCGACGGCATCGAGAAGCGAGGGAAAGGAAAACTCCAATTCAGATTATCCCAAATATTGTTGGATCACTACCACATCCAACACCGGCAGACGTCAACGAATTTCTCCATGCTGTTGAAGATGAAGTATTTCCTGACATGTGGAACATGCATGAATGGACGACTAGTATGGGACATGGATTTGTCTTACCCGAAGGATCCTTCAATCTCGAGACATTTGACGGACTCGCGTCAGGAAACAAGGACACTTACACTACCAGCCCTTCATCACCGTTTCAACCTTTAAGAGCTCTTGACCTTGTGGGTCGAGATAATGTTGTGTTTCAGGATGGCTATTATGCTCAAGGATGCGTCACACTCCATTTCCCAAATTTACGTCATCCGAGTCCCTTGAAACTCTCCACATCAGAGAAGCGGGCTGTTGAACACTACGAGAAGACGTTATCATTGAAGTTTACCACCAAAAACCCCACCTGGTCAACCCAGCAAATATATATTTGTCTCGGCGCGCAGGATCCTCTAATTATGCACTTGCTGCTTGCGATATCCTTTCGTGACTTGTTTTTCAAAGATAAAGATAAAGAACTTCACGACCTTGCTCAAAAGCACTTTCGAGCTGGAATTGGTCGTTTACTGACAGCTATCTCCGAGGAAGAATCGCCACATCACTTGAGCATAATGGCAGCTTTCTGGTTCTTATATATGCTTGGATCAAGTCAAATTCATGCGGGCATTGGTACAATGATGCTCTTGAGCAGAGTTGTATGCGATTATGTTCAAAAGCATGTAGCGGGTCTTCTAGATCTAGATCCACTCAATAAGCGGCACGCAAATCCTCCATTACCTTTCCACATTCGAGATCAATCGTTACTAGCCCGAGTTACAGTGTGGATGTTTTACGCCGACGTTGGATTCTGCTTTTGCTATCGTGGTGGGGATCTTGCAAGATATCTTTGCACCGACACAAGGAATATATCCAAAATCGTCGACATGGGCCGTGCTGTTCTTGCTCTGAACTTTGACCAAGCCTACCCACCAGATCAGGCAGCTGACGATACTCAGAATCTTGAGGTGCTAGATCTTTTATGGAAATCGGCAATAATGTGTCAGCTAGTGAATGATCTTGACCAAAATATCCCATCAGACGAGATAGAACGACAATTCTGTGAACTTGAGCAAACTTACAGCTCTATATTTAAACTCGCTGCAATGGATCTGGAAACTCGTCCAAGATTCCTGATCAACGCTGATTGGATACTCAGTTACTTTTACGCTATACGTATCTACCACTTTCGATACACTGCGCAGAACGAAGATCGCAACGTAAGACCAAAGGTGGTCAAACGAGCTCTCAAGTCACTCTTAGACATTGCTCAAAGAATCTTTGCACAGGGTGACGAGGAACATTACGAAAGACTCCATTGGCCCTTATTCATGGCAGGGATTGAAACCACAGATGCTATACATCGAGAATGGATTTTGGAAAAATTCTCATCTGGAAAGTTCAAGACTGTTTTGGAAAAGGTGTTGAAGATTCAGCATCTTAGTGGAACAAGGGTTCATATGTCTTTGGTTCGCGAGATGTGCTCTAAGGAAGGAGATGCTCCACGTGTTACTTTCCTTGGCTTTTGATACATTTAATCTTGGGTTTCATTTCCACTTTGGCTCATTTGATATCCGTTCTCGTTTGGGGAATTCTTGAAACTTTCTAGCGTGGTGTTGAGAGAGCATTGTTTTCACTTGGTAAAAATCTCATGAATTTTCGTAAGATGTTCTCATTGGCGAATCAGTAAACTCATTATCCTTCACAACTCTTGCTTGTTATCAGTTTGACTCCTTTGATATATGAAATGATGTGAAGTCATGGTCAGCAGGATAAGACAAAGTAGTTAAGTCTTATTCTGATATAATGAACTCTCTAGTGTCATAGTTCAACGTCTATTCAGTCATTGATTTTTCCCCTGTGATGACCGTCATGCTTTGCCCGTATTGCGTATAACCCTAAAGTATATCACTGATGAGTTACTTACTCCCCCCTTTTTAAACAGATTCAAACATCCATCTTTCTAATCTCCCGATTCTGCTTCTATGGTATAATTTGATTCGAAGAAAGCTTTGTGGGAATATGGCGGCCTTGTTCGTCTCATAGAATGTATTGCGGCTTCATGAATTTCCCCCAACGTCATTTTATCGTTTGATACTTTCAAGCAAACAAGGAACTCCGGCAAATTTATGTAGTCATCTTGTGCATTCCAATGTTCCCAGAGCCATATACTGATTATTTCCAGACCAATCCGGCATCTTTTACGATTGACGTTTTCCTGTCGATCAAGATTTTGATGTGGGCGTGGCCTACACACAAAGTACTCTTTTCCTTTAAACAGCTTGAGAGACATGTATAACCCTAAAATTTTCTCGGCCTCTCTTGCGCGGGCTCCTCCACGACCGATAAACTTACCAGCAACGTTCTGGTTCGTGATTTGCAATAGGTGCTGATAACAAGAATTCTGCGAAACATTCGCAGACCGGTTTGCAACTACTGCATCTCCTGGAATTAAATCGAATTTAATTCGGCCAGCCACATGGGAAAATTCACCAGCGGCGCTATAAAGTTGCCCCAAATTCATCTGTGGTCCTGCACCGAGTTCGTGTATGAAATCTATCAAGGTTTGAGAAGAATATTGATGCATTGATCTCTCAAACCATACACCGACAATTTCGAGAGCCAATCGGCTCTTTACATGTCTTCCTCTTCTCCAACTGTTAATTCCACAAACAATGTAGTCCTTGAATTGTGTACAAACAATGTCCAAAGGAACTCCAAGGGCACTGAGTGATTCCTTCCTCTTGTACAAGGAGGCTCTCTTGATAATGCGACTGCCACGACCTGTAATATCAATGCCAACTAGTGGCGGATGATAAGATCCAATTGAATGTCCCAATACATTTGGTGCAAGTGCCATCAGTTCAGTAACTTCCTCCGAACTATCCCCATCTGATTGTTCTACAGTTGAATATTTCAATTTTTTTGATGAATTGGGTATAAGCTCATCCATGTCTGGTTCTGCTTTGATCGAATGGCCTGAGATATTCGATGAAAACGACGTTGCATCCCCAATTATTAGTTTTTCTTGTCTGCTTGGTGAGTTGTTGGCTTTGAATGAGGATTTTTCTCTTGAGTGTCTTGCTCCGTTTGATGAGACTGATACCACTTGATTAACGCCAAGTTTTTTCTGGTTGCTTGGGCTTTCTTTGGGCTCAAACGAAGAAATCCCTTTTGATTGTCTTTTTTCCGAATCAATTGCAAGTGACTGATGAAGAGCCAGAATTTGACTGCGATTCGAGGCGTATTTTTTGGCAGCATGTAATGTTTCCACCACAAAGGAAAAGAAACCCTCAGTCTGACCCGGCATAGAGCATACGGTGTTGCCAAAGTCTGTTCTACGGGGTGTTTTATCTGCTGAATCGCGAGCCATTCGTCTCTCGCCTTCACCGTGTAATGTACAACCACGGTCCCGACCAGCTGTATGCATCAGCCTTTTGAACGCTTATAAAAAATTTTTGTGACATACCAGAGACATTCCATATACTTGCTATCATCAATTTGAACCTTCGAGCCTCTGAGAAATTGCTGCAACGTTTTGACTTTGAACCACCATCATGCGATGGCCTGTTGACGCGGTCAAAAGCTTTGCGAAACAATCTGTCTCGGCTCAGAGCCGATGCTTTCATACCCCACCGAGATTCGACTATTTGATTTATTAATTCTTCCCAATAATCATGATCAATATAAGATAATGAGTCGTCGTCTATATTCCATCTTGTAAGATGGTGTTCAGCAAAGTCGCTGGAACCTGCCATTCTATTAGTCAATACACCAAAGAAATAAGTTGAGAAATAGAAGCAAAGAGAATGGTGAAGTACAAGGATAGAAAGAGATGAATAATAAAGAAACATCTAATCCTCCCTGGGAAGGAGTGACAGCGGAAAGGTCAAAGAAGGAAGGAAGCAATAGGCACCTCAAAAATGTAGCACAAAAGCAGACAGACAAACTTTGGAATATTGAACTTCTTGATCATCATAATCACACATAGATAAAAGCCTCTGAGTCGACCACTTGATGAACTCGTAGATAGTATAGATGCCAAGAGCTAGTCCACGATAAAAACTAGTCCCCTGAGGGAGATGTCATTCTTTTCTGGGACGATATGTAATCAGTGGTACCAAATACTCTTGGATATTAGAATAGAAGCTCATAAGCCTTTGATGCGCTTAGGAGTAGCTATTTTAAAAATGCTAAGGCTTGTAGAATTACTCTCCTTAATCTAATGGTCATTGCCTTTGCATACGGCGACTACTCGACCGGAGGGGTTTTTTTTTAACTTTCCTGTATTCAGATTCATCACATCTAGTCCATGTTCTGAAATCAATGCTTCCCCTTTATGAATTGCCAGACAGTGATAAAGGTTTCTGTTTGTGCTAAGCTAGCTTAAACAACTTCCTCGCAATCAATACAAAATCACATCGCCTCGTAAAGTTTTTATTTCTTCAAAATAGTAGTTTTTGTAATTCGTTCCCATATTCCCCTTTTAAATCTATTATTTATCATCTAACATGTAATATCATCGCATCATATCATGGATATCATAACAAAAATCAAACAAGCACACGCTATCCTTTCATCCACCCAATATCGTACATATAGATAAGCACCAAGCGCCCAAAATTTCCCAACTCTTATGACTGCGATTCACAGCCACAAATCCGAAGAAAAACACTCAGTTCCCGGCAAAAGGGTATCTATCCGTTCTATCAACCTCCTCCTCCAGCTTCTCTCTTTGCTCAATTACCGTATCTTCGCCACTCGTCCTTCCGCTCTCTCCACCATGGACATGATTATGCAAACGTCCAGCATCCGCAGCCATATTTTCGTTTTTACTTTCTCTTCTGATCTTTTCCTCATCTCCAATATGGGCGCCGGTAGCAACACCTTCTTCTGCGTGCTTTCCGCCGTTTCGTAACTCCTTTGCATTCTTTCTAATTCTTCTTTCTGTCCATACAGGATTCTCTCCTTTTTCATATGCTTCTTCGAAAATCTCATCGAGCTTTTCAAGTGGATATCCTTTGGTCTCCACAAAAGTATACCAGATGACTGGTACGAAAGCAAGGTTGACACACATGAATACGAAATATGTTTTCCAACTGATGCTGTAAATCATAATTGGAGCCAATTGGACAACAATGTAATTGCCAATCCAATTGAAAGACGTTGAAAGACCGTTGGCTTCTGCTCTTATTCGAAGCGGCGTCACCTCAGCTGGATAGAGCCAAGTAATACCTAACCATCCCACTGCGAAGAAGGCAATAAAGATGAAGATAAAGGCAGTGGCAACGTAACCGGGAGCCTTATAGTCTTCTGTTGTTTGTGAAAGACAGACACCGATGACCATAGATGAAAGTCCCATTCCTAGAGCACCCATGATCATCATTTTGCGGCGGCCAAAATGGTCGACAATGAACAAAGCGAAAATGGCGGCGGCAAGATAAAGAGTTCCGTAACAAGCGGTTAGGAGACGGGCAAGAGCCGGAGAGAAACCCAGAGAGTCCTCGAAGACAGTCCTGTGGTACAGCTTTAGCACATGTATACATGAATGAATGTGGACATGAGAACTTACGTTGCGTAATATGTAACAAGATTAGTGCCTCCAATTTGTTGGAAAAGTTGCGAAGTATATGCAATTGTAACTCTGTATCTGTTCATCTCAGGGCCACTTCCATAGAATTCCTTGAGTGTGAGCTTCTGTCCTTTGGTGATAGCAGTAACTCTCTTGAGTTCCCTTACTTCTTCCGTAATTCGTGGATCATCTTTCTCGCATTTTTGTAAGCGACAAAGAATTTCGATTGCGTGCTCGTCCTTATCTTTCTTGAGTAACCATTTAGGCGATTCTGGCAATGCGAGGATACCAATGAGGAGAATGACTCCAAAAAATGCTTGGAAAGCAATTGGAAAGCGCCATTGGAAGGAACCGTATTGAGTGACGAAGAAGAATCCATAATTCAGCCAATACGATAGCATAACTATGTTTGATCAGCTGAAGTTGATAGAAAACGGGGATGGATACCACTTACTGCCTCCAGCAATCAGAGCACCCTCGAACAAGACCAAAAATCCTCGAATCTTAGGTGGTGCCATTTCACTTTGCCAAACTGGAATGGATGAAGTGTTCATTCCATTTCCAACACCGGTAACGATTCTTCCCACAATCAATTGAGCCATCCCAAAACTCGAAGCTTGAATCGCAGTACCAATCAACATGATAACAGTTCCCAATAACACAGCTCTCCTTCTTCCGAGTTTATCGCCAAAGCCGATGATAAAAAATGACCCGAGTAAACAACCAATTTCGTAAATTGCAACGACCAAGGCTTGAATTGCTCCAGATTTGTTGTGCGGTTCCATCTGAGGAAAGTACGCGAGGAAGTTTTCCTCCGTAATGATTCCGGACATGATACCCTCTGAATACACTGGTGAGTTTGGCTTTTTGGTCTGAGTTAGGACATTACTTACGATCATATCCGAAAAGTAAGAAACCACTTGCAGCAGTTGCGCAGACAAGACTCTCAAGAGCCTTCCCTTGCACTGTCTTCCCAAGGAAACCCGTATGACTTAGTAAACCCATAATTGTAAATGCGCTTTCTGGAGGGGGTTTTCAAGTTGTTCTGGATTTAAAAAAATCATACGAGGTGGGAGATGGGGGACTATATGGGGTCTGGGGAGCATTTCTTTCTCCTTGAGTCGGTATGGAGAGGTCCACAAAAGATAGAAAAAACATTGATAGTCATGATGAAATTTCTCCTAGGTGGACCCTATCTTGTCCAAGTAATATGGGTAGATCCAAATATGCACAAATGGAAGTGGTTATCAAAACTGGAAGTATGATATCAGACCTCGAAAAATTGTAAGCTGTGGAGGTGCCGCATTTTTTGAACTCCATTTTGGTTCCTGGTGGAGGATGGCGTACGTATCGTCCCCAGGTAGTTTCGGCGGCATCGCGGTCCCTTCCCCTCTAGAAGGTCAAAATGCCGATCCGTATAAGTATTAGATCTACCGTGATCATGTGATCACATAACGAGATCAAGAGTCATGTTAGTGGCCAATGGAGAATTCGAGATCAATAAGCACTCTCTATCGAGGGACAAATGACTCTAAAATTCTAAAAGTCATCACCTTTTGGTGCTTGACCTCTGAGTTTCTCTTCGCGAATCTTGCGAGCCTTGTACACAGCACATGAGTATTGAAGCCTCAGATCCACCCCTGACTCGAATTTTCGGCTAGAGACCGTCCAATACAATTAAGCTTATCGAAGGCCCACAACAATTTATCAAGAATTTCGTTCATTAAGAGATTCTGATATCATCTTGCAGATGTTCCCGGATCAAGCAATATTGCCAAGCACGATCCACACGGCCGAAGAGAAGATGTGATGCTAGCGAACGTTGCTCAAGGAATGAGAGTACTGTGATTCGTGGGAGCCACAAAAATGACCAATCTGGTTTCCGCAGAACAGATACTTAAATCGAGAATCTGCTATACCATCTGCTTTTATTGCCTGCATAATTCCAGGGTGTTGTGAAGCGAATAACGACAGCCGTGTTACCACTACCGCTGTGAGCTTGTGAACGATAGTGACACGGTCTTTCATGAATCGGTGGATATGTCGTAGAGGACCCATTCGACATCATTTTCTCCATATAAGGATGTAAGTTCTCCATTTTTTCTGCTGCAACCAAACCGATTCGTATATGCGACGATGAGAATCAAAATGGGCCAACTCACAGTATATCAGCTACGGATGCATCACGATTCACGACTCGATTGGTAAATCTGGCTGCAAATCCAGGTAATCATCCAACACATTATTAAACCAAGCACCTAGGAACTTCTGTATACACATCCTCCGTCTTGAAGAAAACGACGGTATTCACTACAAGAATTAGACTGGCACAATCAATAGTCCTCATCCAATAGATCAAACCTAAGCAAAATAATTAGTTGTAAGAAAATCGGTTTCAAATAAGGGTACCACTATATCAACCAGATGTGCCTCGATGTGAAAATCAGATGAAACCAAAGTTATTAAGCTTCACATAAAGATGGTGTATTGAGCCTGGTATCCGAAAGTGCTATATTGAAGACTCCGTCGCAATGCTATATGTCACCCAATTCTCCATCGTCTCACTTCGCCTTACGTTGCCTTCGAGATTTTCCTTTGGAGTTCTCCGTCGATTTTTCTGTAGTTTCGGGGCTGTCAGATGGCTTCTCACTTGATCCATTTGCCTTTTCCGCCGCCTCCTTTTCCTTCTTCTCCAAAGCTCTTTTGACAGCTTCCTCTCTCTCGACTCTCTCAATCAACTTCTCACTTCCCTCCCACAACTTCTTTGCAATCTTCTCGTCTTTAACATCAGATGTGGTGAAATCTATTTCACTGCACTCTTTAATGAGCTTTCCACCAGGCCCTCTTCCCAATACTGCTTCCATAGCGGCATACGAGATACTTTGTGCACCCCCTTGAGAGCTCTTCAATAAGAGCCAAACATTCTGCCATAACATGACATATAGTGCCAATCCCCACAATGTGCCCCGCGAGAACCATCTTCTGAATCCTGGTGTACGACAATATCCCGGATCCACAAATATCACTCGCGCGTTCATGATCGCTTCATCGGGTCGTTTGTATGACTCGAGGTGCTTCTGGAAAGCTTGTCCAAATATCATTAATGCCATTTTACTTCTGGCATATGCCGCAGAGGGACTCCAATCCTTCTTCTTCATCGCATCACTGCCATCTCCAACAGTGGGACTCTTGTTGTAAGAGGAGCAAGTTGTAAATATAATTCGCACATCTCGATCCGGTGGTTGAGCGCGAATCGCAGGACTGAGAATACTCAAAAGGTGGAAATTTGCCAGGTAATTAACCATCCAGGTTTCTTCAATACCCTCTGCTGTTGTGACCCGAGGCCTGCCAGGAGGGGTGAGTGTGGCAGCACACAGTACAATCATATCCAGTCGTCGGGGAGGTGCGTTGTTAATCCATTTCGTAGCAAACTTTCGAACGCTGTATAATGATGACAGGTCGACTTGCTCGGCGTAAATTAATTCGTTTCCAGATCTTTCTCGCAAGTCCTCGATGTAGTCGACAAGGAACATATCTGTTGGAGATTGACGTGTGAGAAGAACTATCTGCGCTCCTCGTGATGCTAAATCCAGAACTGCTGCAGCTCCTATCCCAGACGTCCCTCCTGTTACCAGAACCACTTTCCCATGCATCTTCCTCTCCGAAGAGTTCTTCACTCCCGCAGAGAAGAGCTTCACTAGCACAATGACAAGGACAGCTGGTACTACCTTGACCACAGTCCAAAGACTAGGGAGCCAGGTAACCTTCCCCCATATTACATTTGCAACGAAATCGACAGGCATCGCTGCGAATAGAATTTAAGCTATTGGAGAGGCTATTGTAAGTTTCTCAATATAGCATTATGATCATCTAAGATAAGACCGACCAAGAGAGAGAGAGAGAAACTGTACAGGTGAAGTATTGAAGGGTGAATAAATGAATGAATGAATCATGGTAAGGAGACCTGTGGACACTGACAAAATTCCATATTTGTTCAGATTGAGGCTGACGAAGCTTTGTGGCGCTTGTGGCGTAAGCTATGTTAGCGTCGTTACGGCAATCAGCCCTACGCTTGAAGTTTCCAGGACATCACCACTGTACCATAACATGAACTTTTGCTACTACTGATACAAGATAAATCTGCTATTCTAGGGTGGACAATATGTCAGACGAAGATACTTATGAAATTCCATTGCAAGACCAGAGAGCTTTCGGAGCTGGTATCAAGAGGAAACGCGTCAAGTTCGTTCCATCAACTTCGTCATCCACAATACAGCCTACACCATCTACAAGCTCTGCAAAGAGTATCAGCGATTCATATCTCAAACTGGTTCTTCCTCAAGACTCCTCGATACCCGAGAGCACTTCAAGGGAGAGCACTATATCTCTAAAGGATTCGGAACTATGTGAAGTCTGTAAGCTACCTCTATCCACAGATCTCGAGTCGATTATCAACAAGGATGAGGCTGGCTCATCAGGCCCATCAAATCCCACATCTTCTACCAAATCGCGACCTCACGAAGCTTCTTTAGCACATCAAGTATGTCTGAACCATTCACATCCCCCTTCTCATGTCGATCGAAATAGAAAAGGCCTTACGTATCTCTCCTCATATGGTTGGGATCCTGATTCTCGCCTTGGACTTGGGGCATCTGGTCAAGGTATCCAGTTCCCAATAAAAACCAAACCAAAAGATGATAAACTGGGTATTGGTGTAGTGATGCCAAAGAAGGGGGAGATCAGGAAGAAAGAGAAGCCACAGAAGCTTGATGCTGGAAAGGTCAGGAAATTGCACGAAAAGGATAGGAGAAAAGGGGAGAAGTTGAGGGAAATGTTTTATAGAAATGACGATGTGGAACGATACCTGAGAGGTGGATAATTGACCTTTGTCTCGAGTATAAGTAAAGCTTTGCTCGCTTTTGGCTCCACTAAGTGGAATGATACACAGTGATCATGTAAATCATGTCTATTCGATGCGCCTCCTAAACTACGGAAACAGGAATGAGAAGCTCCTCTAGATTATAGAGTAGAGAAAGCATCAAAAACTAAGTTTTCTCTGTACCGTACTCCCAGAGTTATTCCGATGTTAGGTTTGTGATTTTTCATTCTCAAAATTTCGTATCATCAAGAAGTATTCGTTTGTTTTGAATGAACGACTTTATGGTATATTCCCTTGATGATCAGAGTAGTCAACGCGAGTGCACTCGTGTCTGAAGAATTCAATGTTTGGTCGCATCAAGTGGTCAAGAATGCATCGATGGATGTTATCTGATGCCTCCCTCAAAGATAATGCGAGCCCCTACATATCATATCCCACGTCTATAGAGATATCCAATAGAAAGACCTTGTCGACAGTCGGGAGTTTACAGATTGGGGACCTTGCAGGATCCGAAACGACCAATTGTTTGTCGAGGCAGATTCTATCTCAGCCTCGCCTTGCATCAAACGAGGAATCGCCATACATGCTTTGGAGTCGCGTTCGTTGGTTTAAATTCTATAAAACACATTGGTCCTCTTTCTCTGAATAAATAAATATTTCAAATTGCATTTCACTTATCTATCACTTTGTGATTTTATGACTTCACTCCGTTCAATTCGTCTTCTTCCCACGCTATTAATTCGCTATTCACCGTTCACCTTTGTTTCGTTCTCTCTCCGCGGGCAGATATATCACGGCAAGCTCACCTTCTTACTCTTCACAATAACAGACCACAACCTTACTGAACTACTTCGCTTTCCTTACCCCCAATTGCTCTCCTTACCTTTTATCAACGAGCAATCTTCCATGAAAATCGAATAACCTTCATATCTCAACAACTTCAAGATGGATATTCCTGCGGAATTCGACCTCCCGCAGGTCCAAACCATCTTAAATGCATTAAAAAACATCTGTCGTGATTACCCCGCTGGAGGTTCTGTTCTCAGAGAGCTCTTACAAAATGCTGATGATGCCTGGGCATCGGAAGTGGTATGTAAATTTACTCTTCTCATTCAACTACTTTTATATTGTTCCCTTCTAACCCAACTTGCAGAAATTCTTTCTTGATGAGAATAGCTATGGGACGGATAATCTGCATCCTAAGCTCGCTCAATATCAGGGTCCAGCTCTATTAGCTTACAATAATGCTGAGTTCAAGAAAGAGCATTTTCAAAGCTTGTCACAGGTGGGAAATTCGCTCAAGATGGAGGACGGTTCGACTACGGGAAAGTTTGGTCGAGGTTTCAATTCTGTACGTATGAGGTCGAATCTAGCATTTCTTTCAACTAACACCAATCAGGTTTACAACTGGACAGATTCTCCGTCTATTGTATCAGGTCATCGCGTACAAATCCTGGACCCTCATCATTCTTGGTCGAATGGCGGAAATGGATATAATTTCGTAGAACACTCTGAAGACCCCGGTCTAAAAGCTCACATGTCTGTTTATCAATCACTTCTGGAAAATGCGAAGCAACCTTTTCCCGGCACCATTATCCGACTTCCTTTACGTACAGTTGAACAAGCAAAAGAAAGTGGTATTTCTGATCGGAATATCACGGCCCACGAGATGGCCCATGTACTGGAGAAGTTTACTGAAGACTTCGGAACAGAAGGCCTCTTATTCATGAAACATGTCGTTAAGATCAGCGTGATTTCGAAAATTACGGGTCTCATTGAGATCGAGGTGATGAATAAGGAAGCCGTTCAGTTGTAAGTCTTCTCTAACTTCCACGTATTCCTCTATTGATAATTCGTTGTGTAGGAATAAGACTAGAGTCAACGATGCAATCGTCAGCTTCCTGAAGAATCCTTTTCAAGACTTCGATTGTACTTTCGAAATGGAATTGAGGTACCAGAACCAAAACAAAACAACCAAAAGGCGCTTCATAGTCCACCACAGTATACAAGGAAACTCAATGACAGAAGAGATCCGTAAATGGAGCATAGCTCAAAAATCTTTACCCTGGGTCGCAGTGGCCGTTCCCTTGCACGTAAGTTGATCCTCCTGAAAAGTAACAATTCAGTCATCACTACCAAAGTATTATACTCAGCATTACTGACAAGTCTCCAGGTTGAAAACGGTCCTGCTATACGCGGATCTTTATTCTTGGTGATGCCATTGCATATTCCCATCAACCAGCCGGCTCTTATTCATGGCTTGTTCAGCATCTCGCCAGATCGAGCCCGACTGTATAGATCTCAGGATCATAGCTCGCAGGATCAGTTACCGGCACAATGGAATCAGTATCTATTCAATAGCTCAATTTCCCATGCTTGGACTAAGCTGCTTAGCCACCTTGCTTTATCTTTTCCACCCGATCCATCATTCAAGTATTGGCCTTATAAATCTGAGGACCCCGACAATTTGTCCAAGGATGTGCTTACTCAAGTGCTTACCTTTATTAAGAATCAAAGTCTGCCTGTTTGGCATACTGTGAATGGTTATATCAGTGCCGGCGGCGGACTTTTGGCGACAGGAAAAGAGTCGGAATCACTAAAGTTGACATTGGCAGAGGCACAAATTCCAGTTGTCTATATCCCAGATAGGCTGAGAGAGGAAGTTAAGAATCTCTTCTTGGATCTTAAACTTGGACCTCGGACTCTGTGCAACTATCTGCGCGGCAAGAATACCTTGGTCATTTCCTGGCCACAAGCAATAAGACAACAGGTCCTGGAATACATTCTCCCTGTTCTGGGCTCATCAGACCATGGGAAGAGCTTAGCATTGTTTCCATTCGAAGATGGCTCATGCCGTTCAATCGATGATCATCTTGCTTTTGTACATCGCGATGAGTTTGAGGCCGACTTATTCCAACACGACCCTAAGCACAATTTGGACCTGAAGCAATTTTCTCAGTCAAGCTTGAACACTTTACAAGATCGTCTAAGAGCCTCGCAGTTTCACCCTCACATCCGCCACCGTTCTGCCAGCGATCTCAGGAAGTACGCCATGGCATACTTTTTTGATAAACTTGACGTTGGTGCCGACATGGCTACTTTGGATTCTGATCAAACATTCTTTGTCACTAAGTCTTGGACTTGGATACATAGATGCTCAGATATCTTGAATGACAGTATTGCTAGCCTGTGGTTGCTCCCTCTTACAAATGGCAAATACAGAAAAGTCAAGCCTCGCAGTTGCTGGGCCATCATACCACCGCCCGGATCACTCGGCGATACTGTCCAAAAGCTTGGGGAGGATGATAGAGCTCAAAGCGTGCCGGTCATTTTCTCAGGTGGCACGGGCTTAGACAGAGGTCTTTTGGCAATATTGAAAACTGTTAAGGCAGGAGCAACCCTGCAAGTTCGCAACGGTGAGAAGTTTGATTTCTTATTGCAATGGCTCGCTCAGTCCCATCTTGCAGTTGAAGAAGCATCCGATGAAGACAAATCTATCATCATTGAACATATCGCAAAAGCTATTGGAGGACAGTTTGATTCCAAATACACAAACGACCATTTACTCCACCTGAAGAAACTCCCAATTTTTCGAGGATTGACATGTGGGATTGATGGTGATCGTCGGTATGTATATCCTTGTACCCAGAGTCTGAAAGTAACTAACACTATTCCAAGGTATCCATGGGTACGTATGGAGACTTTCAAGTCTGCAATTGGGGTCACTGATGGAATAATTCCCCTTCCTATATTCAAGGACTACCAATTTGTTGATGCGCAGACCATTCTCATCCAAAAACTTCTTAGCTATCAGAAACTCGCTGTGTGTAAATCGAAGAAAGAAGCATTAGAAGATCATATTATTCCGGCTTGGAAGGGACTTCAAAAGTGCACTTGGTCACCATCGTCCAAGGCGCAAACTGCAGAGTTGATGCTTAAGGCATACTATGATTTGTCTCCACAAGCACAAGCAGCCATGATTAGCTTGCCAATAGTACCGACTCAGTCAATTGGTGGGAGTCTAACCGGCAAGTTCGCCACCGCTTCTGTTCTGATAGACCCAGAAAACAGCTGGCTGAAGAGCGTGTTTTTCAGTGACGAGGAAGTGTTACCTACTGATGATCAATTCGCGCGGTATGGTTCAATTTTCAAGAAATTTGGGTTGAGGGCTAAAGTTGACGAGTTATTTGTCTATGAGCGAGTCGGCAAGTTTTTGAACAGTTCTTTTCCTAGAGAAGAAGTCTACAGTCGTACTGAAAACTTGTTGAAGACTTCTTGCTCCTGGTCTCCGTCAGAAGCAACGGCGACAAAACACAGGCAATTCCTGAAGCGCAAGTGGCTACCAGCCAATTTACCCGATGGAAGTATTGAAATGGTAAGTCCTAGCGAATGCCGCGGTATTCAGGATCGTTTGCGTGCAGGGTATAGGCTGCCTATCGTCCATTTCACCGTATCTCACCGTTGGGCTGAATTCCTTGGATGGAACAAAATATTGCCTGACGATATCTTACTTGCCCAGCTTGATCAGGGTATCATCAAAGATGAAGGGGCCGTTGTCAATGCCGTCCTTATTTATTTGAGAGAGAACTCCCGAACTGATATGGTTTCGGAATCATTGAAACGTCGTCGATGCGTTCTCACAGACAACGGTTTATTCGTCACTGCTTCCAAGGCATTCTTCTTTGGTTGCACGCTGCTTAGTCCTTTCCTGGGAAATGTTGATATCGGATTCGCCAAAATGCACGAAGATATCTTGAAAGCGATGAATGTCAGATCGAGGCCAGGAGTAAAAGACATTCTCGATGTGCAAGCTCAAATTGAGCGGTCTGGTCATCCTTATAAAGAATCTGACACAGAGATTCTCTTGGAAACGATTAAAATGGCCAGTAAATACTCTAGAAAATCTCTGGGGGGCTTGAAAATACTGGATCAAGATAGTATTCTGTGCCCGGTTGAGGACATAGTTTACAATGATATGCCACTGCAGTCTGACAGGATTGTCGACAAAGTCAGATTTACCAATTCGAGGATATCTGAACAGACAGTAAATAGCTTGTCTATAGAGAAACTGAGTGAGCGTATCAAGAAAGGAGAACTGGAACTCGCTGACGACGATGATGATGACGAAGAATTTCAACAGTGCGAGGCTATAACGACTAGCATATCCACTACCCTTGACCGCTACCCTATCGAAAGCACTTTCAAAGAGTATTTGGCAAACGCGGATGATTCCAAAGCATCAGCAGTCCACTGGATGTTAGATACTAGGCACCATCCTACTGAAAATCTTCTTACTCCAGAGATGAAAGATCTTCAAGGGCCCGCTCTACTGGTTCATAATGATGCAGTATTTCAGGATAGCGACTTCAAAGGTTTCAAAAACGTTGGTGTTGGCAGCAAGCGAGAAGATAGATCAACCATCGGCATGTTTGGTCGAGGCAGCCAGACTATGTATCATTTTACAGACAATCCAGTCTTACTTTCTGGAGATTACTTATTGATCCTAGATCCATTGCAGGCATGCCTCCCCTTAAACAGATATTGGCAGGCACGAAAGCCAGGAGTGAAAATTTTGCTATCCAAGCTCAAGCAAGTTCACCCAAATCAACTGGCTCCGTTCCAGGACTTGTGGGGCTATGATAGTGATTCGGATCATTATGATGGCACAATTTTTCGTTTCCCTTTGAGGAAACATGTTTCACCTCTAAGGGCAAAGCAAGAGCCCCCATCCGTAGATTCTGTCCGATTGCTCTTGGATAAATATTTTCAAGAAGCTCGAATTTCCCTGCTGTTCTTGAAAGGAGTTCGGGTGGTCAGCTTCGAGGGGCCCGAGGCGAAGGAATTATTCTGGTCGGTGAAGATGAAGAAGAAGAAAAGAACATCGACATCTAACTACACAATTTGTTCTGCAAAGCAGATGATTGGCCCGAAAGTTACTGCAACTGAAGATAAGTGGTGGGTCTATTCAGTGATTGAGGAGACACCTAGCGGTGAATACCAATCCAGACTTAGAAAGAATGCAGAGTACGGCATCGCAGCGTTGATACAATCAGAAAATAAACAGGACACAAAAACTTTTGATCTACCAACGCCAAAGTTGTTTAGCACTCTCCCTCTACCTGAAGCATCGAATTTACCAGTGCACATACACGCTACATTTTCTCTCTCCGGAGATAGGAATACACTCATTGCTGGAGGCGAATCATCTGAGGCCGAGGGATCGAAATGGAACTCGTGGTTATTGGAAGAAAAATTGGCATACGCTTACTTCATATTTCTGGAAGGTTTGACCCAGAAGATTGGCCCAGATGCGTTCCAATTTTGGCCAAGAAGATATCTAACAAACGGAAGTCGCTTAGAACTACTATGTAAATCTTTTTGGGAAAAGCTTCCTCACAGTTCAGCGAGGCTGTTCCCTCGACGTGTTACATGCCCTGATGCAACTAACATGAACATGTCTGAGACGGTCTTCGATCTCCTGCAGCCACAGTTTTCTAAGCAAATTGCCCCAGTATTAAAACACCTGGTGCCGAATCTATCACCAGATTTCCCTGCTCACATATCCATCGGTATCCAATCGATAGATGTTGCTCAGTCCATGGACCGTTCTGATCTACGCGAGCTCTTAAAGTCCGAGAAGGCTAGTGACTGTCTTCAGAAGACAATGGCTGATGATCCCCATTTGATCGGCAGTGTCCTACATGAGCTCATTCCAGTCGGAGATGTCTCACCGCAGGAGTTAGCGAAATTAGACGGATGCAGACTGTTACCTCTCGCGGACGGAACACTGGGACAATTAACGCGGAATCGATCACCCATGCATCTGAATACTCGATATTACTACACTGTTACGAAGTCAGAAGTGGAGATTTTTGACTTCGCCAGAAGTATTGTAATATATCCAGAAAAAGTTGACCCCTACGGCCGCATAGGCGAAATTGTTAGAAGCAAGCAGTTTAATGTCATGGAACTGACAACTTCCCACGTTCCGGAGCTTCTGTCCATGAAATCTCAAGGATTTAGGGTTGTAAATGAAAAGACGGATAATTGGCTGAAACTCTTCTGGGATTACTGGAATAGGTTTTCCTCATCCACCGTGGAAGATTTGTCCCAAAAGTCTAAAACATTTTGTTCTCTGCCATTATTCAAAGCAAAGCGCAACGGTGTCTGGGGATACTATACCATGTCAGAACTGGCAAATCTGCCAACTATCATTGAAATATCGAAGATGGAACATCAGCAGTTATGTAGTTGTATTCCCGGTCTCTACATCATCAGACCAGACCTTATGCCCAAATCAATTGCTCATGCCGAGAAGTCCCTGGACGATCACAAAGCTTTAGGAAGATTCATTAATGCTTTGAGTATACTGGCTCCAGATGAAACTGCAATTGTGCGTTTGTTCGCTCAATTGGCAACTGGACAAGCTCTCAAGAAATCAAACTTCTTTAAGGTAAATTCGCATAATCAAGACTTGTGTCCAGAGTCCCCTTGCTAATTGAAGATATAGCTACTTCGAGAACTCATCATAACCTATGTAACGACAGGTCATGAGACTACCATTGAGTACTTGAAGCTCCTGCCAATCTGGCCTGCGTACTTGCCATCGAGCTCGGAGCACAAGTACATCGCAGCCTCATCCGCAAAGCATACCAAGCAACCTCAGCTTTTGGCACCTTGGAACAAGAAATTTACAAATTTCATCAATTTTGAGGCTATAAACTATCCCAGAGCCGAAAAATGTCTAGAAATTATGTCGGTTACTTCGGTTACTGTTGAAAGCTTGATTCAAAAGTTCGAGTCGAAGGACTTCCCATCAACTTTACAGACAATGAATGAGACTGTCTATACTCAATTTGTCAGCACTGTAACTGGAATCGTATCCAAGGCGAAGCAGGATTCCACTCTCGTCAAGAAATTAACATCCTTAACCCTTGCGGCAGACAGAAACGGTAACATGCACCCACCCCATGAGTTGTTTGATCACGATGATGAGATTTTTAAGGCGGCATTTCAAGACAATAACCGCTATTTTCTTCATGACTGTGTAAAAGCCGACACTCTATGGTACAGGATTGGCCTTCGTCGACGAGAAAACAATGGCTGCTTCAAGATTCAAGACTATATGGAGTGCCTACGAACTCTAGAACCGTTGATTAGCTCTAGCGACTATAGAATACTCGTGGATCCAACGTCAATTATACATGAAAGAATGAAAAAAATCTTGTCGCCACTAGTTGCTCCAAGTTCCACCACGCATCTATTCGACCACCATGATTGGTACGCACTTGCACGCAAGATCATTTTCGTAGTCCGAAAAGACAATTCTCGCGAACCATCTTATCGACGAGAGAACATGGACAGAGTCTCAGAGTGCAGTACAGCAATCTCATTATCTGACGTCGTTCTCTACAAATACGCAGCAATCTGTTGGAGCAACACGCAATTTGTGGTCCTGGAACCAACTGCAGAGATCTTAAGCAAGGTGCCAAAACATGGAGAACCATTCATGATTGAGGTTTGGAAGCATCTTGAGCACATGGTAGAGATATCAAAAAGGATCTTGCGCGCAGACATTCCTAATTTTCTGTCGGACCTGTTCGAAATATATGACTATCTTCAAAACAATCTTGTGCGCAGCAAAGAGCACTTCGGGGCATATGCTCACGACTTAAACAGAACTGATCTCTGGCTCAATTTGGACATCTCAGATCCTATGCACGTCACCATTGAAGATTTGCAATCTTCATGGAAGCCTCTTCAGCACCTTTTGCTTATTAGCTCCACTGATGCACCACCTTTAGAGTGCATTCGGCTCAGTTTGAGTC
This sequence comes from Botrytis hyacinthi, assembly GCA_004786245.1. Classification (NCBI taxonomy): domain Eukaryota; kingdom Fungi; phylum Ascomycota; class Leotiomycetes; order Helotiales; family Sclerotiniaceae; genus Botrytis; species Botrytis hyacinthi. The sequence continues at coordinate 130,176 of PQXK01000043.1, read as the reverse complement.
CATATGAAAAACTTTTGAAGGAACTTGGCTGCAAGTCGATTTATCACCCAACCGTCGAGTTACCCGCATCCCAATCAGCGCAATCACTGATCAGCAGTCTTCGTGGCCACCGTAAAGAAAAGCAGATGATAGATATCGTTTTCGTCGCCGAAAATATTCGTTTTCACGCACACAGAGTTGTTTTGGCATGCGCATCTGGTTACTGCACCGCCAGTTTCTCCGGTCGCTGGCGTAATGATGAAGAGATATTCTTGGATTTGATGACGGCCCACACTCTTCGCATTCTCATTGACACTGCTTACGAAGAACCAATCGACTGGGAGGAGATGACTGTTGAGCCAATGTCCCCCCAAGATGCCGACGCAAATGACCATAAATTGGATCTACTACTGGATTTGCATAAAGGCGCAGATTATTGGCAGATGCTCGCACTGGCGAACCAAGTCGAAAGAAAGATCTTGGAGCAGTTCAGACTTTTTATCAGATTGGATAATGTGAGAGAATACCAGGATATGGCTGCAGACTCTAATGCTTCTGTCTTTGAAAGAGCATGCAAGAACTTTTGCGAGGAAAATGCAGCGGCTTTGAGGGGATGGGAGGAGGCTGCTGCATCACAAGCTGCTATTGAGGCGAGGGACAGTTCCAAAAAGGATCTATAGTATATCAGTGGCATTATATATTGATGAGCATATGGTGGTGAAGAACAAGAATTGAGCGAAGGAATGACACAGTTTGTTTTGTTTGCATATCGGGGTACTTGAGATATGATAACGGAAATACAAAATGAGCACACAAATACAGCATTCGGATGTAACTAGATTAGATAAGATTGTGAAAAGCTCAAATGTGATATAGTTTAATGAATCATTTTGACCTTGAAATGGATCCAAAAGGACGCTGTGATGACTCTTGATTTTAATTTGTGAAATTCATCCGGGACACGATGCCTGATCAACCTCCCCCCCTTTTCTACCCCCCGGTGAGCTTTCTGAACACTGCCAACATATCTCATGTGAATCTTAACCATCGAAAATTACCCTCTAGTAAACACCAGACCATATCGCATCACGCTGGACCAAATCATGCTATATAAATTAATTTTCAATTTCTTATTACACGCTCATGCTACTCTTGTTCCTGCGCCGCTCGTCTGTCTTGTACATCCTGTATACTTCATTCACCGACTACCAAAAAGCCCCTTCAATATCTGTCATAATCCTTTCTGCAGAAATTGTTCGATATTCTTCGATTCCTTCATTTGTTCTTTACACGCTTAGAACATATCTTTGGCTCTCACTTCCGAAATGCAGGCATATCGCTACTTAAGCATTGGTTCCATGCATAAAGTCTTGACCACGATTTCAATACTTTCCCCACGTCCACCCGCTATTTATCACTCTGATCCAAGGACTGGATTATGCCTGCTTATTTCTTACTCCTAAAAAATCCCATCTTCTTCTTCTTTTCCTTTCCATCCTTTCCATCCTCACCTTTCTTCTTCTCCGATTTGCCAGAGGAATGTCCTGCTCCATCTCCTGCCCCATTTAGAGACATCTGTTGCATTCCTGCAGCCAAGGTTTTACTGTCATATCCTGGACTCTTCATTGGCGGAGCCGGAGCCCCTGGGCTTCTCGCAGGTCTTACACCTCCAGGTGCATTCCCTGGTCCGCCCGGTAATCCAAGTCCTACTTGAGGCTTGGGTGATGCGACAACTGGTGGAGGAGGAGGTGGATCGTTAGCTTTGAAAAGATAGGGCGGAGCTTTTGGTTTTGGTCTGTCAATTGGTAAATCTAATTGCTTCCTTCCGGCCGTCAAATCTCCCACTTGCTTTAGGAACAAGTTAGGGTTGAGCATATGTGAGGTAGCTAAGAATACATCTCTGTTACAATCCTTTGAAATTCCATAGCAAGCCCTTGCTTCTGAGTAAGTAGCTCCACCTGCCATGAAAACAATAATTCTTTGCATGTTATCTGGGGTGGTGCTACGCCCACGAGCCCATGTAGGCTTGGCGCTACGAAGTGAAGCTTGTGATTGAAGAGCCATTTCCTCAGATGGATCGGTAGGAGGTCTTGTATAAGGGAAGATATTTGGGTCTAAAGTCCCTTTGGTGATTTCTTCGAGACAGCGTTGGAGGTTGGTTTCATATCGAGACAGGGCAAGTTCTTCGTTGATTACAGTAGGAGTGGGTTTTGGTGGGAATAATGGAGTTGGTACAGCTTTGGTTTTGGAGTCTGTAAGCTTCTTGGTGGTATGTACCCCTAGTAATTCTAGGTTTAGAATTTCATTCATTTCTGAGAGGGGAAGCCCAGAATGATGTAAAAGACGTTCTAGATCTTCAGTAATCAACCCATCTCGGAATATGACATAAAGTATAATAAGTCGTAATCGTTCCTTGGGAGCAACAGCTGGATTATCTAACAGACGAACAACTTGTGCACCCATCTCCTTGGGTTTTCGGTAATCTTCGTCCAGTCCCGTGGCTAGAGTTTGTTCCGCCAACGCGATTTCCGGGAGCTCATGGTGTTGGAAGATGTTCATACATTCTTGTGCCATATTCAAATGTAAAGAGTATGCTTCTTTCATCTCCTGAAATTGTGGCAACCCTGCTAACATATCTTTAATTTGACTGATATTGACATTTTCCGCATCTTGATTGGCGAAATGTGGATTATCTGCGATAAACTTCTTGAAATCGCTCATTAACTTTTGGATAGTTTTACTCATATGTTGGTGCCTATTTTCTACCCAAATCTTATCTTTCTCAGTAATTTCCATTTCTTTTTCTTCTTCTTGCGCCGTTCCTTCATTCAACACGGTTGTGTAAGTGACTTTCTCGTGGTCTTTGATTGGAAGGAGGTCGTGTGCCATGGCTTGGTATGTGAATTCGTGCAGTATTGGTGCCAATGTGTCCATTGACCTGTCTGTTATGAGTAGAACACCTTGAGGTCGATTAGATTGCGGTGGGAAACTGGGGTTATATTGTTGGTACGCATCAAGCTCCTCCTGAACAAATCTGGCTAGATGAGAACAGAGAACCGATGCTTCATGTGTAGGATTTTTAGGTCTGTAGTAACGTATTTTCGGGGATTCTCCCAGAGCCACGCAGATTCCAGTGATCTATGTATCAAATCAGTCTCCATTCTGTAGCTCATATTGACCATCGAATCCTACCTTTTGCGCTAGAAGCTGCATATGATCACGCACCAAAGGAGCGCATGCTGGATGGAATAAGATGGGAAAACTCCAAGGATCTCTGAATGTTATTAGATGCGACTCGCGTGGATAGAAATCTATGGATAGAGTCTCCCATCCGCCCAATTGTTCTTGTGCTTGTTTTGAGGAATCGATACGCCGGCGCATCGTTGGATCGAGAAGAGCAATCCATACTAGGAATGACTTGCGATATCTTCGACGTTCGAAATCTGCCAACAAACAATCGACAACATGTGGTTCGGGTGATAGAAGGTATATGGCATCCATGCCTGGATTCATTTCCCTCCTGCTTTCGAGTGTTTCCACATCTACGATCACTTTAGTAGCGCCCTCTCAGCACGCATAAATGAACATACTGGCGATGTTCTCGTTGAGAATATCATCTTCCTTTAGGACACTAAACACTATCTTTTTGGTCGCCTCATCGATAACGAGCACCTTCCACTACAGTTGTTTCAGCATATATTCGATCGCGGAGGAGGAGAACATACGTCGCCTCGAGTGATTGACTTTATGGCATCCAAAATAGCTGTAATTCATGTTAGTTTGTATACATGTCCCAACGTTCGTGAATTCGAGCTTACCCTGGCGCTGTTCGTCAATGGCCGACACCCCCATGATGGGCGGTGTATGACTTGTTGGTGTAGACTTTCTAGAGGTGTTTTCGAGAAGGTCAAGTAGTGAAATTAAGGAATATTAATCTTCAGTATCGAATGAGTAGCACAGAATGATCTATTGTGTTTTCTTGTGGTTGTTTGATTGAAAGGGAGTTTGATTCTTGGCGGGGTCATGTTCACATTGGAAACAGAAACATGATGGCTGTTTCGTGAGGCGGCCGCTTATGCGCTAATACAGAGTGAAGACAGAACGGCACAGAAAGACCAAAGCTCAATCAAAGCTACGACGACATGTTGTTTTATATAGATTTACAATGTCTCAATATGATTATCATAATTAAACCGATATGAATCTTTCGCTCTCCTTTATTTATATATATTACTGTGTCTATGAATGACTTCTGTGAATGAATTCTATGAATCAGGTGCTCATAGTAATATAAATACCGTCTACAAATGATTCCATGGAGTAAGTGCTCACAGAATGACTATCAAACTGCATGCGATCTCTTCACAAGGGAAAAAGGTGATCGATAGTGGTCTTTCACTTCCTCTTCTAGATTAAAAGTCTCTAAGGATTAAAATGTATCCTAAAAACATCCGGCTTGAAATTTTGGTTGATGGTGGAGCGGATCTTTGGTATTAATGCGAGTATCCACAAGCTGTCTCAGGAACATGCGAGAAACGATCAAAGGGACAAATGCAATCTGAGTACTCCGAGTCTGGATATAAAGTACAAGATTGTTGAGTCTACGTGCTTCTACACTCAAATTGTCCAGAATGCTAGCCTTTTCAGAGAACGATCGAAGCACCTAGCTGGTGTGCCGAGATATCATTACCTTTATTGAAAGAATAGTTATGTCCCATCAACTGGCAACACTATGGCATGGAAGTCACAAGGATTATTAAGCAGGCTTGTGAAGACTTACCTGGCTGGAAGTATTAAGGGTCCCGATATCATCTCACAGACATCATCTCAATGTCGATCTATCCCTGTACTTTGAAGCGTGTCGTCAGAGTTGCAACGAGGAAAGCCATTGCGTCGTCTCTCAGTGTAGACATCGAATGGTATCTATCGATTTTAATTTAGACCAAGAGGGAGCACTTGTTGCTGAGTTTGAGTCCGGCAATATCTTTCAATTAGGGGAAGTGGAGATCCCCAATAACAAATTCTTGTTCCTTCTTTTCGTATCAATTTCATGTGTTGAATCTCCTTGAAACATTATCTCATTTGCATTTGAATCATCCAAATCATCAAGACTTTCAGATAATTTCCACATGCTCACATCCTCGGGCGACTGAACCTCTCGAGTCGTACTGCAATCTAAGATCTTGAGGACGCCGAGAAGGGCAGGATTTGCTGGATATCGATAGCTAGACAGAAGTTCATCTTGCTCTTGTTTCCGCGATCTAGGCCGTCTACTATTCCTGTGCTTCAAATATTGATAGCATGGGTTCAATCAGATTTGCTACATCCAGCGAACCCAAACGAGAAATAAGTAAGGAACATGAAAATATGGGGAGATGGCGGGGCGGAGGCGGGGTTGCTGATCGACCGCTGAATGTCAATGATACAGGACTGCTTCAAATGACATCGAGCTAACTCTATCCTATCATATGACGTGCCAAACATGAAACACCTAAGTTTTGGAGGTCTTGATTGACAGTATCTAGCTACTTATGCGCAAATTTAAGAAATTCAATGTCGCGGGGCTACAGTCAAATTTGTATTGGCATTATTCCTCACCCATATAAGCAGCCCACTTACTTCGTTGATTCAAGCCACATTCAAATTTTATACCTGCCGACAAACTCATAACAAGTTAACCCAAGCTTATCCCATTATGATCTAGCCTCCAATTTCAACCACATTCTCCCAGGTCAAACCCACAGCATCAAACGTCCATCTCACTCGATTCCCAAATGCAAAATCTTGACAAGCCCTAATAAGTCTTCGACTTTTCCCCCGATCCCCCCCGTTAGCCCCAAACTCCCTTAGTTCACCACTAGCAAACGCCAAACCAAACTCAAAATGACTATAAAAGCTACTAGATCATCTTCAATTGCTTTTAAATTGGCACACATATTACGGTCCTGGATATTCTTTAGATTTAGCTGCACTTCCAAATTCTAGCATCTTGATTTTCCCTTATAAATTCATTTTTGCGTTGTTGTATTGTTAGATATGGACATTGTATTCCAAATAAGGGACTGAAGACCTTGGAAATTGCATGACCAACTTCTTTACTACCCTGGAAATTCTGTAAAGTTTTGTTGCATATCTGTCATATCATGGTAGTTGGGGAATTTCCATAGGAAATTGAGAGATTGCCATGGGAAAATGCGATATACAACAAAATTTACGTTTCTCCTCTGGTACCCCGATAGAAGGCTCCTTCCTAATCAAATATTGTACCAGTCCAGATCGACATACTTCTCCTATCACATATTACAAACCACAAAGCAATTGAATAATTCACAAACGCGGTGGTTAAACGTGGTTGAAATTATCATTCACGCAAGAGTAAAACCTCTCCACAAATAGAGCTAGCTAAATAAGGGGGATCCTGGTATCAAGTCAAAAACTTGCATCACACACGCTCGACGCTGACGCTACGTAGGTAAATCGCAACTCCCCTCACTGCTCTTCTCAATGGACAAACGCATTCGACCGACAAACATCTGAGAACCATTCCCTGATCATCCAGATGAGTATCACTAAAGGCCAAAAGATACTCTACATACACACTTTTACGTCCATCATTGACAACCATTCCTTGTAAACCTTGATATGATCTACCACTATGATGATTTAAGCGATTTTGTTCTTACCCACACACGTGCAAACTATTGTCGTCTGAATGCACCTTGTGGAGGAGGCGGCCCACGACCATCGAAAGGAAATGCCGGCATGCCCTCCGCTGAAAAGGGACTCATAGCTGGTGGAAGAAAACCCGGCGGTGGGCCGTTGAAGTAGGCCGGATTGAATGGCATATTTCGAGGACCCGGTAGTACTTCTGGAGGGGGAAAGTTGCTCATGTTGCCAGGCATTTGAAAGCCCGGTGGGAGAATTTGCTGAGGCATTTGCATCGGGCGTGGGACGTTTCCGCCTAGACCAGGAGGGGCCGTTGGTCGGAATTGTTGCGGAGGAGGAGGGTGTTGAGCGGAAGGTTGTCCTGGCCAGCCTTGCTGCTGCAATTGCTCGAGACCTGGAGGTGGTCGTGTAAGAATATGTGTGGGTTGAGGCCGAGGATTATCATGTTGTGGAGGAGGTCCACCCCGATAAAGAGGTTCATCAAAAAATCCAGGTGGGCGACGCTGTGGATTTCCACGCTCGCGCTGAGCTTGTAAGTCCTGTTCTCTCTCCAATTGTTGTTGGTGTTGGAGTTGACGGCTAGGTTGTTGTCTGGGTGGATGGCCAAGGATGATCTGCTCTGTTCTTTGAGGCTCTGGAGCTGCTTGTGCTTCTCTCATGAGGCTCATGAGAAATGCAGTCTGTTCGGACCGAGGCTGTTCACCTCTGAAAGAAGACTGACTTATAGCATGCTGACGCTGGTTAACCAAATGATTCAACATTTCTTCTGGGCGTACAGTTGGTTGACTGCCTGCTTGTTCACGTTGAGCGCTGAGATCATGTAAATTGTGGGGATATAAGTGAGCAGCCGGTCTCATCTCATCATGACGATCTGGAAGACGCTGTTGCGAAGAATCGCGGCCCTCGAAAGGTGTACTTGGCTGGGTATCTTGTGCGGGAGGTTTCGATTGCATCATAGGATTAGCAGGAGGAGTTCCACTGGATTGTAGCATCGCAAGTATCATTGGCATTGCTTCTTTATCCGCAGGGGATTGAACATTGTTGGTCAAACCGTCAAGTCTATGGACCGCTGGCTGAGGTATAGCTGTTTGTGGTTCCACTTTATGCGAAGTCTCATCTTGAGTGAAGAATTTGTTAAACCTTGAGGTTTTCCCACCCGGTGCCGCGGACACGGCAGATTTTGCCATGTTTTCTGTATTCAGATCAAACTGTGATGTGAGTCCATTGTCATTCTTTGGCTGAGCCCACAAACGGAAAAATTCATCTCCATTAAACCCAGTATCAAGCGGCGCAAGAGAGATAGGCTTTTGTATCCCAGAGATAGAAGAATGTTCGTCAACCTTTGACTGCGTGGCTTCTTCCGCCACTGTATTACCTTTGGCAGTTGGTTTATCCTTGGAATGCATTGCATCTTTCCATTTTTGCATATCCTCTGCTGTAAATTTGCGCTCATTATTGCCAGTAGATGCTTGCGATTTTTGAAAGTCATCTTGTGGAGCAACTTGGATACCTTCGTCTTCCGCCCATGCTGGAACATCACCATTATGATCGTCGTGAACTCTGTTCCTGTCTGCCCAGCGTCGGTCACCTCTGTCCTTGTCTCCACGATTATCGAACTCTTTTTCTCGCCAACTTTTGTTTCGATTCTCAAACCTATCTGCATTCGTATTTCGCTCCCGGGGTGTTGGCGGCCCATCGTTGTTCTCTCGGAACCAAGTAGGTTCTGTTCTTCCCCGACCATTTCCAGTTCTGCGATTATTGTCTTGTTCATGATTCTTTTCCTTGTCTCGAGAAAAATTCTCAAATCCTCTAGGTCTTTCCTTTGGATCGCGCTCTTCTCGATCCTTGAATCGCTTTTCATCTCGGTGCCTCTCTCCACCCATGCGCCCAGTAAACCGCTCAGCTCCCTCAGTACCAAAACTCTTTCGAGGTTTCACCTCCATCCAGCCCTCCTGGTCGACACCATCACCTGGCTTCGGTCGCAGCATATCACGCCGGGGACGATCGTCACTGTCATCGATTTTTGTGCGATAGCTGAGTTTGCTTTGCGACTCGCTTTCGCGAAGGGCGGGCCGATCTGGAGAATCGATACCTTTGCCTGCATTACGAGCAGGATTGGCGGATGAGAAGGTAGTTCTCGTAGGCACAAGTTGAATCGTCTCGGGGTCTATCTGCATGTCAGTACGAGAAAACAAGTAATGACTAGAGGAAGTGAGATCATGGCAGACATACTTGCATTGTTTCGTGGTCGTCGATTTGTGTGCTCTAGGAGCGGATTTGCATCACGATCTCTAGTTCTATCAGGTATCCTGGCAGAGGTATTTCGATTTGGATCAGGTGTTTGTCTGGAAATAGTTAATACGAGCTATTACGGCTGAAGCTTCTTGCAACAAACCCCATCCATTCTGCAGAAGACAAAAGACCAGGAGGTTTTACGACCAATGGTGAGTCTCGTAGAAACAACAGTTCGTCTCTGGTGTACCGACGAGCTTCACCGGTGTCGGGAGCCATTATGATAGGTTGCTGTGATCGTCTTGAAAAGTATTATGAAGCTTAAATTATATGCAGATGGAGAATTGTATTGTTGGTAGAATTAACAATATTTAGTCCAGATGACCTTGTAAATTTTGTTAGCTGTATGTGTGTGTTTGTTTTGTGATGTATTTCGAAGACTGTAGATCATAAGTATGAGCAAGGACGTTCTTGTAGCCGAGCTCAGCGCAGCTACCTAAGTAGGCGCAAAGCTCTACGGTTTAGGCCGTCGTAATTTTGTAGGATGTGAGAGGGACTTTGAGCTCGTCGTGGTTGTTTGATTAGTACGGCGAGGAGGGGTTTTGAGGTGAGGGTTTTCGAATGAAGGTTTTAGGTCTCTTGTTGAGTGTGCGCAATATCTTTGACTGGCTTCTTGTATTAACCTCTGGTATTTTTTGGGAGGCAATATAGCTTTATGTTATTTTACTTTGACTGTTTTAAAGTTGAGGTTCAAGGTCGTTCGTTTGCTCGTTGCCGTCGTTAGAAGTGTTGATGCCACAAAGGCAGGTTCCGTTTGTCTTAGCGATCTTCAGCCTCGGTGGGGCTCAGTTTTGAATGTCGATGATACAAATTTCGTCCATTCAAGCGTTTAATAAGGGTACAAGCATTATGGTTGTGAGGTACAAATATTGGTGTTATTCATTACTAATAATGTATTGTAGTTAAAACAGTGTTCATACATTTACATAGCACTCTAGAAATGGAGCGTGTCTTGGAAAGAGGTTAGATTCAATATTTAGGGTATCTTCAATCACAATTATCCTTACTATGTACCTAATGGCTATTAGCTATCCTGTCTGTGTTGCCTTGTAACTATTCAGTCGTTGGCGCCTTCTCCCCCTTCTTCCAGCCTTCAATTCTTTGCTTGTCACTTGAATCTATGATCCTTTCCATCAACACCTTCAAAGGCGTACCGCCACCTAAAGCAACTTGTACTTCCAACCATGTAATGCTACTGAATCTTGTAATCAACGTGGTGCTTCCTCCTTCAATTGTGGTTGCACGAAACAACAGCTTGAGTATTTTCTCTTGTAACCCCTGTGCAAGATACGGGTTGTTGTATAACGTAAATAACTTCTCAAAGACTCGGCGTTTTCGGAATATGCCCATATCTGTTGGCGTTTGAAGACCAGCAAGCATAAAATCCAAAAGCCAGGACACTTCTGAATGATGGTGATCGTCGAGACTTGGCGACTCGTCTAGAACCTTATACATCAAAGGTATTTTGTCAATCTGCCATGTTGGGCCCTGAGAAAGGAATTTGTTGATTTTAGGATAAAGACAGTGGAGAGGGTCGCATAGTACAGCCACAGAATGCGACGCGAACGACGATAAGATGGTGGGAAGTGGTTCAGCGTTGATAACCTTCTTCGATGTCTCCACTAACTCACAAAGTAGAAGCCAAATTTGCTCCTTTTCCTCGAATGAAGATTCTTTGAGTTTGGCTCCAATCTTCGATATATTGGTCAATGCCTCCTTGCGAACACTGAAATGTTCCGAAGATAGTAGCATGATCAGTGCTGCAGCATAACCGCCTTCGATGACTTCCTCTATATCCTTTGCCACCCACTTCACCAATGCATTATGGTCCTCCTCGGGTATTTCCTTCAGCATTGTAGCATTTACCTCGTCTACTTCTGCTGCCGAGATTTCACCCTTGGCAATCGAAGAATTGGGCTCTCCAGTGGCTCGTTGCGATGGCTGCGGAATTTCAATTTCATCAACAAGTTTTCGAGATTTATCTAGAATCTTTCGAGCTGACGATTCCTCTGGTGTCTCATCGACCATGGCTTTAGTGATCAATTTAATAACCTTTTTATCCTCGCCAATCTTTATAGAAGATGCCAGGAAACGAGCAATGAATTCGGCCACATCTTTGGGATTATCTGTTCCAGACTTGACAAGAAATGGCCATTGTTCAGCAACAGCAAGTATCAGCAAACTTACAGCAGACTGCTCTTTCTCGTCGTCGCGGGACTTTGAAGTTAGTTCTTCGAGCGAAAATATGTACTTCACTGGCTTTGAAGCACATCTCGAAACACAGTCATCGAGAAATTCATGAATCTGCTTTTCCTCAGGTGTACCCTGAATTTCCTTAAGTCTTGTTATGAACGTGTCAAGCGCTGAGATTGTAGTCTCAGTCTGAAAAATTTGATTTTCTTGGACAACAGAGTTCAGAACGGATCTCAGCTTGAGCAAGGGCACACCGGCAGGTGCTTCGGCCGACAATTTTAGCATGGCCATGAAAGGGGAAGCTGAAAGTCCCTCTGCCTTGACGAACCATCGCATTCCCGGCGAAAAATGAGAGAATTGAAACAGATTCTCCAATTCCATAATTCGGAATGCGCGATCCTCTTTGGATACCCCGGTGCTATCGATAGCTTGTAGAGCGTTCGTAAGGGTTTCCGATACGTCAAACTTAGCGTCCAATGCAACCCGTGGAACCACTTCATAATAGAGAACTAGCAACTTAGTGACGGCCTCTCGTTGCATCAATTCTGTATCTGATAACTTTCGGAACGTACTAATGACATCCTTGATCGAAGGAACACGTTGACAAAATTCGTCTGTCAATCTCTCAGCAGCTTGAGTCCATATCGAGGAAGAGGCAACGGCTGCTTCTTGATACATCTTCAATATCTCCCGCATTTTGTTGAATGCGACGGAAAGAATACGTATTGCAAAAAAGGAAATGAGGTTATGTTGTTGATTTAGACAACGTGTGAAAACCTTTTGCGTTAATGGTTGAGGCAATATACTTTCCAGCACAATAGAAGAGGGTGGAGGTAGTCTCGCATACCTCTCCTGGTGTCCAAAATATTGAGGGATGGGAAGTTGTAGGGTAGAGAATACGAAAGCTGAATATCCAACCCATGTCGCGGTAAGCTTAGGATCCAATGAAAACGATTTTTTGGTGAAGAAATAGCTTGCGACAAGCTCTGGGGCAGATTCGAGAATAGACAATAATAGCTCGCTTTGTTTCAAGCTCGACCAAGGACGAAGATTTTGGATGAACTCAGATAATACGGTATTGCGGACTGGAACCTTTTCTATAAAGCGCTCCATCCATTCAATGCTGTCTAGCCCGAGGTCAATATGTCCGGCTTTTGTATCAACTTCGAAGCCTTCGTCGGCATCAATTCCTCTGGGATAAAATCCATTTTGACGATTAAGGACTCCTAGGTTTGGCGACGTGCACGCGAGCATAAGAAAATCATGAGCAATCTCGTCAACCGCTTTTTTCCCTCTGCTAATTTCCTCATCTTCCTGATCGTATGCATACAGCGCTGCTATCCGGCCGAGAGAGATTGCATTTACAACTTTCGATTTGGCATCTCTGGGTAGAGCATCATCCTGCAGAACACCGGATTTCAAAGTCTCGAGAATATCGCGTATCACAAACGGAGGGTCGTCTCTGATATCTCTCGTTAAGCCCATGACAACATCCCTTTGATTCAGCAGGTCTCGTTTCGATTCTGTGGGGAGGAACTTTATGATAGAAAGCAGGAATCGAAGCGCGTTGGTCCGCACAGAAGGCTTCCTGCGATCTTCAACTGCATCTCCTGTATATTTCAAGCTAAGGTTTCGCGCCAATGTCTTGAAGGTGTAGTCTCTTGATCGGAAAACCTGCTTCGCTAAAGCTCCGCCATCATAAATCGATAGTTCTCGAAGGAGTCGTAGAACTGGGGAAATAACATGCTCTTTGCTTTTATTAGATGTAAGGCCTCTTGCTATTAATTCTAGTTGACGCTTCTGAAGTATTGTTCTACCTAACCTCAATCCATGTTCGGCCATCTCCAGAATATTGGATAAAGTCTTCAAAAGTAACGCCAGTACGGCTGGAACTGCAGAGAGAAGAGATTCATCGTTAGCTTGAGATGCGAAACTCCAAGTTTGCATTAGATCGGAGAGGAAAACGGCTGATTTGTCCTCATCGTCGGCAGGCTTTTGCGATTCGAGGTATTCTTTGAGAATGATGATTCGGGCCGAGTTGTCGGTGTCTGCGATAGAAAAGCTGTCCAGAAACGCTTTTAAAGATTGTATGCCTGTATTGGGTCAGTTAAACATAAATACGAGATATCGAGGCATTTTGTACCATGTTTTGAACGACCAGAGTCTTGGTCAAATGCTAGAGTCTGCTTCAGTTGCCTCGCAGACTGTATATCGACAGAGGTATAAGTTGTCTTGGTGACATTGGATATCCTTTGACGCTTCTGGTATGCTTGGCCTCCATCTTCAACGACCTCAGAAGTTCGTTTGCTCATTCTCAAGGATTTTTTGCTGGCTACTAAAAATTGGGCAATTCAATTGTCGATTGCATCCATCGTCCGTGGTCTGGACAATGTTTTTCGTTCCCAAAAATAATTTTCTTGACATCCTTATCGAAATTTTGATAGTCGGCATGCTTAATCACCGAGACTTTAAAGTTGTGGCGCGAACCTGGGACGAGCGTGGCTTGCAATGTCCCATGGATGCTATAGTTAGATAAATCTACACCCTAACTTTATTTACTGACCTCGCCCTTCCTGGGAGGACCTGGTAGCTTCGACTTCGATGCTATTGTCCATTCTAGCTCTAACCACACAACCATGATCAACAAATAAGATCAATATCGCAATTGGCTTTGATCAAGCCAGAATTAGCTAATGTCTTTAAATGTCGACACTTCTTCCACTGACCCCGCGACGCGGTATCCAACGAGTCTCTCACCTCCGCCAGGTGAGTAATGGTAGCTCTGATAATGGGACTGCATCCGCAAGCAGACCAGTTACTTCGTGCTCAAGTACAGGAACTGTTCAGCACGATCCGATACCTCTAAAGCTTCCCGTTGAGAGGCGATGCAACCTATGGACGCACGATGAAACGTTCTCGAAAGATGAAGTTGTTTTAAACCTAGACTTGTTTCCAGATGTCAAGGCTGGGGAGCTTATGGCTATCGTAGCCCTAAAAACAGACTCCGGGTTTCGCGATTTTCAGGACAAGTCGGCTTTGAATAGAACAGATGTTGATAGTGGAACGGCTTCTGGGCAGTTTGGAAGCTACATTTGGACTCAATCTGCCCATGACTATCGTGCGAAAGGCTCTAAGCATGATATGGGCTTTGGTAACCGCTATCTCTTCCTCGCAAAAGACATGCCAAATGATTTGAAGCTGAAGCAACCCGCATTGGAGGTCTCTCTTGCTAAGCCCATTGCCGATGTATTTAATTTGAAGCATCGGTCCAACGTAATTCTTTGCACAGTATGTTCTACCAATACATTCCTTCTCAAATATGCTGCTAATTATAATGTCCTATAGACTGATACAGCCACCAGCTCTGCATCTCATGTTGAGATGTCGTTCAAAGATGAATACCTTGCTCGATCAGACATGTGGAGATTAACTGTGGGCGAGATGGTAAACAAGGCTGTCTACAAAGGGCAAAAGATTTTGTTTATGGGCACGATCAAGGCACAAGTTACTGCTGTTTACATTGGTGGTCGGAAGGTGCAGTCCGCATTCTTTTCGACGACTACCAAACCAGTCTTCCGGAGCGAATCAGCGCGCTACGTGCTTTTTATTCAGATGTCGAGGGAGATGTGGGATTTTGACTCGGAGGGTTCAGGAGAAATAATGTTCAACAAAGTGGTAAATGGCTTTTTACCAACATTGTTTAAGAAGTGGGTGCAGCTTAAAGTGAAGCATTTAGTCAGCATAGTGTTATTTACAAGAGTCGAATACGATACTGGGTTGGCTTCAGAATTAGCAAGATCATCACACGATACCGCCTACCACACAGGTGTACAAACTGATGGTAATAAAAAGCCATACAAAGATTTTTATCGAGTTGTTGTTAGTGAGATGGCCAGTGGAGAGTGGACAACGATTTTATATCAGTTGAAGCGCGAGTTTAAATTTTTTCGCAAAGATATCTCCATGCATCGAATCGAGTTAGTCACGGCTTTGGGGGCGCCGTCCTCAGCCACAAGTAAAGGCACTCTTGGGACTCGCATCGAGGCGGAGCCCTCGCTTGCTATGCATGGGAACGTCCTCGAAGCAATCGATCTTGCTTCGACCCAGTTTGCGCATGATTATATCGATCGGGACCTTATTAGGACTGGAATATCTATTGTTGTCGTGACTCCATGTGCTGGGCTTTTTGAAGTAGACTATGAGACTCTCCGTAAAACCACAGAGAGTCTCATCGGTAACGGCATTGGAATTGACCTTGTTTGTCTCCCCAAAATGCCACTGCACTCTGTACCACTATTCCGATACCGAAACCCACGATATGCTCCATTTCAAGAAGCATTGCATTTTAAAGCTCTTCGTAGCGAGGATAGCACTCCGCGTCAAACAGCTCCCATATTTGGAAGCTATTCATCCTTGAACGGCTCGCTTTCTCCACCCAAAATTCGTGATAGAAGTTTCCAAAATTCCTCTTCGAATAGTGGACAGGACCCTAGTGAGTGGAACTATGCAATACCGCACTGGATCGATGTATCATTTTGGACTGGGGCTTCCCAAGATCTGCTGTCTACATATCCTCTGGCTGATTCGAAGCTCTTCAAGAAACGAGTAGCCGAGTCCTCCAGCGATTTCGCGATACGATGTAAAATGTATGAAATGGAAATGGCTAGTGTCATGGAGAATGCGATGACCGAGATTGCCGTTCCGCCACTGCAACTAGACATTGTCTTTCCCCAAATGTTAATCCAGGAATCTTGTGAAACTGCGGGTGCGAAAATGCATTCTTATACCTGGAAACGCGCGAAGTTGCAGTCGAGCCTTTCGGAGTTTATTAATGGGCCATCAAAACCTTTACTTGATCGGCATG
Source organism: Botrytis hyacinthi (assembly GCA_004786245.1). NCBI lineage: Eukaryota > Fungi > Ascomycota > Leotiomycetes > Helotiales > Sclerotiniaceae > Botrytis > Botrytis hyacinthi. The sequence goes on along the minus strand of PQXK01000043.1, from coordinate 114,182 downwards.
CCACACAAGTTGAAAAGCAATTCGTGAAGGCACTTGATATATACGATGCCAACCACTCTGAAACCCAGGAAAATTTTATCGGCTCACGACAAAAAATCCTAAAGTCGCCCTTTAAACCAGGAAGTGAGGAAACAGCGAGAAAAGTTCTTGCAAACGATTCCAAAGTTTTTGGCACCTCTTTCACTGATGATAGTCAAACCTCAAGAAGCATGAATTTGCTCACTGGGTTGAAGCTCGACAGAGACAAGCAAACCTTACATAGGAATGATCCGATATTGCCACGTAAAGGCAGTGTAAGTAGCACCATGACTGCAGCCAAAGTTCCTGCTCCACGACCTACCAAATTGAACCGCCAAATAAGTCTAGGCAAGTACGGCTTTGGCATCGCCGCGCCTAAGGGTGTCGCAGCTGAATTACACACTGAAAATGCTAGTGCAGCGAAACCAGTTTCTGCTTCGAAAGAATTTGATTCAAAGAAGAAGAATACTTTCACCATGGCGAATCATTTACTTAGCGCTCCAGTGAGCCAAGATCGTCCACCGTCATCAAACAGCGACAAGTCAAGGATGAAGTCCGATAGCAGTTCCATCGAAAGCAAGCGAAAAAGCGAGCCGGACGTTGAGAGGAGTCCTTCGATACGACCCATGACCATCAAGAGCGCACTTCAGTCTTTAGATTCGACGAACCAGTTCAAATCTAAATCTGTCTTGAGCTCCTTCTACGACGGGATCAAGGGCACCGAAGATGAGCACATGAATGTGCAGCTGCTCAGAACCAATGATAATCAAAAGGTGTATAACTCAAAACTTCTCGCAGAAGCGGTCCCAGAACTACCAGCGACCCTATCTCCTACTACTGCCTTATCGCCATGGCTAAGTGTGCTGAATCCATCCAACCCAACAGAGAATGACGCAATGGGGAAAACAGTGTACAGAAGATGGCAACATGTCTTCCCTAAGCCAGTGCTCACTAGAACAATGAAATGGAAATCTCTCTGTTCTCCCGCATCTGTGCCCTTGACCACCGAATCGTTTCCTACAAAGTTTCAACTTGAAACCGAATATCAGCAGAAGCCATACAATATTTCACAAAATTCCGAGGATGAAATTAGCGAAGATTCAAGTAATAGGGAAGACTTTTTGAGGGAGTTGATCAGCTTACGACTTTCCCAAGGATTTCAGATTGTTATCGGCCCTGGGGTAGCCGAGGCATTTGGACAAAAGTCTCTGAAGATCGCGAATGTTTTTGACCGTGATCGTATTGCTGAGGATGGAGCCAGTGTATTCATGTCGATGGGAAATATAATTCATCAGTTATCTTGCGTGAATGGTACCGAAATCGAAGTCAATATGTTCGTCCGAAAACCTACAGCTCTGACTACACCTAGCCAAGGAACATTAAGCCCGTCTGGGTACTATCCGGCCATTCGAACTACTCTGAGCGAAACCTATGAATCGCGCAAAATGACGTTGGGTCGATCAAAGGATGAATATAATTGGAATTACGTAGACTCCTTCATTGCGGGCTTCGAAGACGATATGAACGAGCACCTCCGGTTCTGGCGTGCAAGGTTTGTGCTGATTCCTGTGGTACGCCCAACTCAGTCTCGACGAGACCGCATGAGAGGTGAGGATAACGAAGAAGAAGTCCGCCTAGAAGGTATCAGGAAGCTCACTCAAATGTGGCAAAGCCACAGATATGTTCCACCATCAGAGCGGCGTTTCCATAGCCTTGCCTCCAGGAAAATAAAAGATTCAAACCCACTTGACATTGTGTATAAGACGGAGGATCCATCCGTTGTTGTTAGCGCAGAACTCGAGACTTTACCCCTTGTGGAGACAAGTGAAAGTACAACTAGACGTGGGCACTTACTTGACACTGATCGTTTTCGAAAATCCAAACTTGATATTGCCGCCTTGGCGGAAGCTATCCAAGCACCTGTGGAGAAGGGCGGTGTCCGTATGCAGAATCGAAGATGGCATTTTCGATTGCATTATAATTGTTTTATCGGTTCTGATATGACGACATGGTTACTTGAAAATTTTGAGGACATTGAAGATCGTGATCAGGCAGTGGAATTGGGCAACTTTCTTATGGTTGACGAGATACAGAGGTTGAGAGAGAAGGAAGTTGGTAAAGATGCAGGCATATTTGTCCATGTCGAAAAACGTCATCCTTTCCGAGATGGGCAGTATTTCTACCAAGTTACTGGAGAATTTGCCAAACAGAGACCGGATAGTCGCAGTGGTTGGTTCGGCTCTCGACGCCGTGAGAATTCTGTACCTTCGACTCCAATGTCAGATGCCATGCCCAAAGACTCTCCTCGACCAGATAGAGCAAGATCCAGCTCTACGCAAGATGATAATTCACATGAGTCGGGTGTGCCAACTCCAACTACATATGGGGGCAAAAGGCCTAAAGTTTCTCTAAGTAAAGTTATGAAGTATGATGTTGACCATCGAAAACGCTCTTATAGACCTGAACTCATCAACCTTCACTATGATCGTCTTCATAATCCTGACAATTGTTACCACATTCGAATTGATTGGCTCAATGTCACCGCTAAGCTGATCGAGGATGCAATACATACGTGGGCAACAACCGCAGAACAACATGGCCTACGATTAGTCGAAGCACCAATTGGCGAGGCATGCTCCATCGCTTCAGTTCATCCATTCAGGAGTCCCTACTTGATCGAATTGTCTTTGCAGCCTCCAGATCAACAGCCCCGAACATACTTTGACGTCAATTCCTTCACTCCGCAAGCACAAACTACTCAATCTAATCGACATTATTACCAAAAAGCAATCATGAAGAAGTTCAATTTTGTTCTTGATATTGAAGCTGCGAAGAATTTTCCAAGCAATATTGATGTGTCGTTCTCATGGGGTCGACCAGATTATACCTATACACAGTACATTCATAGATCTGGAGTATTACTTGCACAGATTACAGATGAAGGCAATTTCCTCCTATTAGCGAATCGACTGTACAATAATAGGACTACATCGGCCAGAGACACAGAAAAATACATGAAAGTGGATCATGCGGGCGTTAATCGCATGGGACCCAGTCCAATTGCAAACAATCCAGGAATCGCTGCAAATACATCCAGCCCCTTTCAATCACCAATCTTGCGTGCGGCTCATGCCCCTTCTCCTCTTCTTCGTGCGACCCACCCCCTTTCCCCTTCATTACGAGCGACAGCTGATGTACTAGGCGCTTCCCTTCCAAATTCAAAACTAGCTATCACCGGTGGAATTAGTCCTGACACCATCAAAGCCGAACTTGAAGAATTTTGTCACAACAGCTGGAAACTAGAACTCTTTTACAAAGAAGTTTTTGAAAAAGTCACACCACCACATGCGACCCCACCAACGCTCAGAAGTTCATTCCCGGCTATGCTTCTCGACTCGAATATTCCGACATTGGGATTACCGCCGGGGATCTTGACAAGAGATGGAAAGGATAATAGTCCGACACCAATGAGGTTGGAGCGGGTGCCGGGAGTTGGAAGCAGTATACCTGTACTTGGGAGGAGACCGAGTGTACAGATGAGTATTGCGACTAGCGCAAGTGACTTGTCGAGGCAAGAAAGTCCAAGGGGAAGTATAGCGGAAGGTTGAAGTTTTCGAAATTTAATAGCTAAAAAGCCCAACACTCGAGTAGGTATCATGGGAGCTGGTATCTTAAACATGACTCGACTGGGGCATTTGTGTGCTTTTGATTTTGTAGGATACCGAAAAAAGGCAGATGGAGATTGGTGTTCTACTTTATTTGTTTTGGGATCTCGGGATGTGTATGCAAATATTATGAATTGGAACGCCAAGTTCGAAAGTAACACCTGTGCATTTGGCAACATTGAACGATCGCGATTCAAGACTTTTATCAAGTACCATTGTTTCTTCACCGTTACACTACCTTGAGTCTGATAAAGACTGTGATGTCAAATTCTTTAGGGTTATCTGATAGCTATAATGCAAAGATGACCCCTGAGTATTGATGTTCTTAAAGGTGTTGGTCTTTTGTTGCCTGTGGATTTCGGCCTGGCGAGTACCTCAGGGGTTATCTTTCGCGTAAGCTCTGTAAATTTGAAGCTCTCGAAAGCTCCCTTCCACAAGGTTTTTCTTGTATATCTCGGCAACTCGAGCATAATCATTTCAGGCGTCAAGGAAACTTCAGTTTCTGCTATCGTTCCCGGAAAATTTTCTTAGTTCACCCCACGACTAGAGGCAGTCGAGATTTTTGTTGACCTCCCTTCAACTTTCTGCAAACCAATCAATTATGCTTCTGTTGCTTTATGTCTGAAGGGATGCATTCTAGACATACAGCGGTATGCACGATAAAATGGTGAGCATCAGAATCGTGTCAAAACTGTTCAGACTTTAAGCCAACGTCTATTATCTTCACAAAGAGAAAAATGGGAGGATGAAGTTCAACGGTTAAGACTCGAAACCGCTGGCCATTGTTTTTTCATACGCCACATGTGTTTCTCTCAAGTCATTCATCGAAACAGCCGAAACATTTGCCCTTTCAATATGACTTTCTTCATTTATTCCATGCCATTCGTTGTTCAACAATTCGTCTGTGTACCATGTAAGACTTATCTACGATGAGTTTCATCGACCCCATATTGTTGTCTTATCTTATTCGGCCAATCACTGTTGCTTGCATAGTTCCATTCTATTATTATTTTTTTCATGCTCACACAAATTGGGCATAAACATTGTCATTGACGCCTACTTCATGTCTAAGATCACATCAATATGTCACACCATTTGAACATCCGAGTCAATCTCAACGTCTGAGTATACGTGGTTGTTCGATGAAATTCGAACATTCAAGCCAACCACAATCTTTCAATTCATATCAATGAATCAGTCTATTTTAATACCTGAAAATATCGCAAGATCTCAAAGCGTGTATTCGTCTGTTTTTATCATAATGTGTAGTATACTTAGGCATCATTTTGAGATTCATACACGTTTAAATGTCTGCATTCCATTCAAATCCACCTCACCCCAATCTTCGTCCATATCTCTCAACTCTACAATGCAGACAATATTGTACAGGATTCTGGATACTAAACACGCCACACATATCATGTTCACCAGGAACTGCGCACCCCCCTCATTTGGATTTCGTTTTGATTCAGTCAACTATCTGTATTTATCATTAAGCTATGGCTACTATATACTTAGAAGACTAATTTGGAGTACACAACTGGTATAGAAAAGAATCATAATCCACCTCCATACTCTGGTGCAATTCACCCGCTCGACTTACGATGAGTATACCCGCAACATCAACGCTCAATTAAATTATATCAAAGAATATCCCCATTAACTGTATCCTCTTCACATCTTCAAGGTAGCATTTCCCGCCGCTGTTGTAGAAGATCCCTTATTTACCACTCCACCAGCTCCTACAGTGGGTCCAACGCCCGGAAGTGTTAAGTCTGGGTAATTTGGCCATTCTCCTAATCTGGCTGGGTCACCTCCAATTCTCACCCATTGTCCTACACTTGGAGTTCCATTATCCAGTACAAAGAGCATGGCCCAGCTCGGCGGATACACATGTGCATTGGGGGGTGTTGTAATCGAACACTGCACGTTTGCTGCTGTGCCAGAGCAGGAGAAGGCTGGAAAGAACGTTCGCTGGCCGAAGGAATTCCCATGTGTAGCTCCTACGGCTGCCATAAGGGAGATGCGAATAGTAGATGGATTCCCTCGGTACAGAGTAGCGGCTATGTTAATTGTATCACCATAGCCGAAATCGTTGCCGTTTGAAAATGTGAAACTTGGTTGAGTAACACCATTCAATAAGTAGGGAGGTAAAAATACCTCGACGCGATATTCTTGGACAAATCGAGTGTCTTCAGGATCACTACCTGTGACTAGCACTCTACCATCTGGAACGAGCACAGCTTCATTGTGGTAAAGGCGGTCGATAGTTGTGTTTGCCAGAGAGGACATTCGGGAATTCAGAGGCTTCGACGGATCGTAAAGAACAGCATTATGGTTGGGTTCGGTAGCAAGGCCAAAGCCAGCGAAACCTTGTTGAGCCCCATTGAGAATGAGAAAGGTGCCGTCAGGACTAAAAGTACCAAGTTAGAAATGCGTGGTGTAAATTCTTGAGGGGAAAACTTACAGGGCTACCATAGATGATACCACTCTTTTCGAAGGCTATGCACCCTTGTCAACAAAGTCTCTTGAGCAAGATAATGGGGACCAAAGCTTACCATACGCTCAATAGTCCAGTTTGCGCCAGGTACCTCAGGTTGGAGGGATACACAGTTGTCCAACGCGATTTCTGGACCTGGGGTAGAACCTCCGCAAATCATCACTACGAGTGGATCTGTATAAGGTGCATGTTGAGGCATCAAAACAGCAGTGCCTTCCATGGGATACGTCCTTCCACCCAGGAAGTTATTCACCGCAGCAGGGATATTCGGTAATACTCTTTGAGTTTGCAGAGTAACTTCGTCTAGAATCCTCGCCTCATTGTAATATGCAATGAAGATACCTCCAGATGGAAGAACCGCAAGATATGGATACAAGTTGTACGGATCCGTACGAGCCAGATAGTCGCAATAGAGCACATTTCCTCCAGGGGGGCGAGGAATAATTTCCAAGGAAGGAACGGCCGCGCCATTGGAGCCCACTTCGCCACCTACCACGAGGATGCTTCCATTGGCCATAATCATTGCTGAGGGATACCACCGACCCGTCTGCAGACCAATCTCTTGATAATTTTCTTCCCAGTCATTCTTGCTCGGTACTCCAGGTGCCCCGTCTGGAGTATAAAAACGTACACCTAGAGTTGAGGGAAGTGCCCAGCCCCCGATGTTGATCTGACGCCCAAGACGATCGGGGAGAATGATACTGGCAGAACAAAAGACGTCTGTCTTCACATGCATAGGCCGCCATGCTGCCGTATAGTTATTGATCTGGGTAAGGTCGAGCTCATAAGCACCAGTACTGTTGTTTGCGGGCGACGTTCCGAATTTTTCCAAAAAAGAAATCTTACCGTTGATGCCAACAGCGGATGTTAATGGAATGATTGGCCCTGTAAACTCATCAGTCAAGCAGTCAGACGCTGTTAATATTATAGCCTACCTCCAATGAGGAACTCATATTTTCCGGCAGAATTTCCGCTCTCAAAAGTCCAGCTATTGAGTGGGGACCCTGTCCAAGTGTAATAGGTAATCAAGGACGGCCCACCACAATATGTATCACGATTACCGGTGCAAAGCATGACACATTGCGAATCATCAACTATCGTAGCCTTGTGGTTGATAACATCCTGTACGTCACCGCAAACTGTGAATGAAGTCAACACAAATTCTAATCTGGAACGTTACGTGGAAGAAAAACAAAATTAGATGTCAATATCAGATGCAATTCCAAGGATCTCGCAAAATTCAAGGAGCTTTCAGGTGCATCAGGTCATGAAAAGAATCAACAGCAAAAACGGAAACTCACAGCATTGATTCGAATATTCCATACCCCCAGCACCATATCCGAATTCAGAACACAAGCTAAGACAATTTGTGGCTGTGTTGTTATTTGTAAGTGCGATTTGATAAGGGAACACTCTATTCACAGCATCGTCTCTGCATGGTGATCAGCTCTAATCTCTTGTGTCGCAATACTAGCACGTCATATGCGACGAACAACTTGAAATTGAAAGTTGCACCTACTTGAGACACCCCTTATATTTCCAATTGCCTGGTAAACTCGTATTCTGTATTACGGGTAGTTGTCGCACGATCAAACTTGTTTGATTAGAATAAATGCTCATACGATCACCTATTGAAATTAGGAGTTAGCATTATTTACATTTGCTTTTGGAAAAGAACGAAGGTTGTATTGTAAAATGACGATACAGATGTATGATGCAAGGGGGAAAGCGACGCTACAGATGTGGAATAGGATCGAGGGTGCAAGACTGCAAATACGAACCTCCACCACACATTTGATTTGCATTTCCGCCGCATGGAGTGTTGCACTGAGAATCTGAGGATGCCAAGGCTCCCAGATTAATAATTGCAGAGTCGCAATAACATTGTGTATAGTATTCCATTCCAGCTATACTATATCCTGCTGTGATACAGTTTTGTATGCAGGATTCCACAGTCATATTGGCATCATTAGGCAGATTGTCGGCGAGGATACTACCACGACCGAGGGCTCGGTCAATCCAGCATCCTTTGTAGGCCCATCCTTTTGGAAGATCTGTGATCGTGGCCGAAGGGACAGTGGCACTAATTGTCGTGGGTGTTGGTGTAGGCGGTAAACTCGTTGCGGTATAATTGTATACGTTCATCCGCCCGGAACTACTAGATAATTAGCCATAGATTCTCGCGAAATCTCTCGGAGAAAAGAATCAATGTGCAACGACGACGCTAGAAACAATGCTCACCCTCCGCAAAACTGTGTCAAGTTCCCTCCGCATGCCATATTACAACCCGTTGCTGGAGCGCCATAGTTTTCAATCTCGTGGTCGCAATAGCACTCACTGCCATACTCGACGCCCGAGAGTCTGTAACCTCCGATAATGCAGGCGGAAAGACATGCATCGACGCTCATGGATGTCCCGGCAATGGAATATATCTGCGTGGTGAGGGTACGTGCATTCACGCTATCATTGTAGCACCCAAGAGGTACCCACCCAGACGGTGCTCCTGTAAAAGTAGGAACGGGAATAGAGCTTGTCGTTAGAGTAGGAAGCGAGATTATAGCATTGTTCAAATCATAAAGACTCAATCTGGCGGAACCACCACATGTTTCTGAAGCATTACCATTGCAAGGCATATTACAACCGGTCTCGCCATCAGAAGCTAGGCCCCCGCCATTGAATATGTTATTCGCGCAATCTTATGATTGTCAAATTAAAGCTACAAGCTTGACTAGAGCTTGTCACTTACAGCATTCTCCTGAGTATTCAGCTCCAGCAAGTACGTAACCAAGGGTTTGACATGTCGATTGGCAGATTTGAATTGTCAAAGCTGCCTCTCCTCCTGGAGTCGCTACATTAGTAGTGAGCGTGCGAGCCCCCACGTTGTCGCTAACAATGTTGAATCAGTAAAATTTTGTATGAGAGGTTTCAAGCGCGAGTATACGGAAAATGAAAATAGTAAAAGCAATTTTCAGTCAGGGTACCAGGCTACCAGCTTTCTGCGTTGCAATATGCCAGTCATTTAAGGTATATTGATGGGAGGGTATAAAATGCAAGCCATCGATTGCTCTATCATCGATGGGCCCCTTGCACTCTCAATTGGAACCTCTTTCTTCAAAGGATAGAATTTTCAACGAAAATAAGGGTGTGCTTGGCAATGTAACAATGTAAATATATACCTGTAGCAGCCCACATATGACCATGTATCTGCCCTTGGTAGGACAGAATAACTCCCTGAACGCGCTTCGGAACAAGTAAACTATCGAACAAAAGCTAATTAGCAGATGGAATACAGGGTGGCAATCACAAAAGCTATCGTTAACATACCGTCAAGGATAGACTTAGCGCTGCAAAAGCAAGCCGAAGAAAAGAAAGAGCCATGATTGCAGTTGCTAGCAATCACCGTTCAAATGCACGTTGGGGAAAGACTGTCGCTCAATGATATACACGGGAAACGGAGAAAGAAAGTGAAAAGATCTGCACTCGGAGAGAGAACTCCATCGACCTGCTTAAGCTTTACAGTCTTGGATTACAGTGACAAAAATTGACAAGAATTGCCATGACCTTCCACATGATGGATCACTGATCCTCGGATCCTTGGAGGCTGACAGGAACCAGCCTGAATGCTGCCTTTTCTCTTTACGAACAGTAGAATTGTATAGTTCTCACCTGTTAATTCGTATCATTTGCTTTCATCTGGCGCAAGGCTTACCCCGTGGATTCCCCATGGTTATCTCCACATTGTCGAAAGTGGTATATGGTACCAAAAAGTTATTTCCAAAAAATACGATCATGCATGTACCGCAAAACAGGCCTTACAAATCCTTGGGTGTTTCTTTCTTTTTCGCAAATCCTTGTCTGCGGCTCGAGGGTTCCTGATGACCTGGAATTTGAATCTCGTTCGGATATTTTCCACGGCTCGGTTTGGATACCGAAAGAGGCACGACATCCGCCAACGACTTGGCTAACAAATGAACAACTGAGAGCATGACTGACTGTGCAGATACGTGAAGTATTGGCAGGCTGAAGAACCTGTGTGGTAAGTCTCACGGTAGCACCTACGAAGTTACGAGGTATGACAATCATGATAGGGCTCGTCGCCACCAAAAGTGAAGTCATAGAATGGGATGGATCATGTCATTGGTAGATGCAAAGCTTATTCATGGTCGTGTAACAATTGCATAGGTACACTATTGTATATTGATGTACCGCATCAACCTGCAGCCTGAGTAAGTGGAGATAGCCGTAGCCAAACTATTGAGTGAGATGATGTGCTGGCGATACAATGGTCTAAAATCAAGGGATGTCTGCACGGAGAACCATGTAGGTATATTAGAGTTTGACCAGCACGAAAACCTTTGATACCAGTCCATACGATCTCGGAGCAAAGAACGTTGTTGGTTACCCGATATTGTATTTCAGGGGTTGTTTTGGTCCAAAAAAACGTTCAATTAAGCTTAATGTGGCGGAGGTGGCTAGGAAGCTAGGAGCATTGTTATACCCCTTGTGATTCGTGAAGAATCCCTTCCAAAGTTCATGACCCACTATATTTCAATATACCGTCTTGATCATGCATAGCCGAAAAAGGAAACTCAATTTGATAGGCCTACACGAATAGAAGAGTTGCGATATCAAGTCTAGACTTGAGCAATACACTTGAAGCCCAATCCTACTCACGGTAAACGAATCAGAGTACGCATGTAACGTAGTCTCTGGATGTAGCAGTGAACTAGAAAGCCATCGGAGAAGATGGCATGCTTATCTTTTTACGATACCGAGTCAATGCTACTCAATAATGCGTATCTACCTACTATGTTGTAGGGGAATCTGACCATTCCCGAGTCATTGGCAAGAGATAAAGAAACGACGATTCCAAAATTCTTTTCCGTTGTGCAAAATTAGAATACCCAAGATGTTTATTGATCGGCCCGGGATTCATGATACATTCAAGGGTAGGGTTGCATTTACCCGGTCACCACATGTAAAGCAGACACGACCGAATTAATCCTTGAAAATTCGAGAACACCATCTTTTGGTATGCCTAGTCTTCGTGTATGCACTTCTTATCAGTGACTTTCCAGCAGTTATGAAAGTGTAGATGAGTGTGTAGGATTGTATATTATGTTATCCGTTAAGAGGCATCATTTACCGATTAATCCTCTAATATTCCCATGTGTATCGTCCCGAAATTTGTTCCATACAATATCAAAACTAAATTAAGCACCCATCTTATCTGACTCACTTCTCATATCTTGCTTACTTGAAGTATACTATCTCTTTCAATTTCGTTCTCAGCTCGGGCTTCCGCAAGTCCCCTGCGAATACATTTTGACACTTTTAACAGTCATTCCTCTGTCTTCGGGCGGCCCCCACGTTGGGCCCCACTGACTTGAAGCGTTCCAGAACTCTGCCGGGGCCGTCAGACTAGCATCTCCCCACGGTTTGTTGCCAACCTTATCACTATCACCAACATTAGTTTTCATTGGACCTGAAAGCCGCGCGCGATTAGACAACTCACGGGAAGTATCCATTGGTCCCGCCCACTGCCACGCTATTTAATGTGAGCAAAGTTATCATCATGCCATTTTACGCTCAAGTTAATCTTACTTCAGGATAAGATAAAAGGCCTGGTCAAATGGAGTGCCTGGATTCCCCGTTTGACTCCATGGATCATGTAATGCTGAGTTATTCACAATTGTCTTGCCGAATTCTCCTCTATTCCACATACTGTTATATCCCTTACTGAAAGAGAGGTAGAATACTTGCTACACCAAAATTAGTCCTGGACAGGCTACAAGGCGAGAATATTAAAATTCATGGAGGTCATACCAAGAGACGACTATTGATATAGGTGAAGATATAGTCTTCACTCCATTCAAGACCGTATGTATAATAGCTTTCACTATAGTCGGTTCGTCGGACATTGTGTTTTCCATCTGTCTTCCAGAAGGCGTCTACTTGAGGAATCGGGCCCCAATGCTTTGATAGTGGTCAGCTTAAGTCTGAGTTCAAGCTAGATGGATCATACCAAAGCAGAGATAATGCTGTCTCGACCTCCATCGTATGTAGCCCCATCATTACCCTTGCTTTCAGCGAGATCTATCTCACCACTAGCAGGCCATGGTCCATAAACAGAGTCTTCTGGCATCATCCTATTCAAAGTAAGTAACTCCCAATGCAAAGGAAGATGGAAATTCACCATATCGCTGGCCATAACCAATCACCCTTTGGCATCCTTGCAACGACTTCAATTTTGCCATATTTGATGGTTTTCTTCCCCTTAGTCGACAACCTTGCGCTTCGAACTGGATTTATAATGGTACCTGCGGTAATATTGCTGTATATAGAACAAGACGAGGCCGCATCATCAGACGTACACACGCCATCAGGCCTGTTGTCGGTAGTCAAGTTTAATGTATACCCGTTTAAAATCTGAGCAGGTGTGATGTTTGTTGAATTGACTGTCAATGTTGGGACGATATGAAGCCCATCAGCATCAGTATAAGCATTTTGAGGATCGTTTGTGGTCCATTCAAAGGATCCAGTACTAGTTTTATCAGTCGACAGATCTTTCAAAGTAATTCAGTGATCGGAACTGACCCAAAGCCGCCTCGTTGAATCTCATAACTCCATATACTGGGGTCTATGTTATGAAAATCGTCTTCAAACATAAGACAGTATGAATTGTTTGGAACTGATGTAAACCCAACGTAGCACATGATGCCACCAAGCCCAAAGCCAATGATAATACTTGTCCAGAAAATTATTGAATCCCAAGTTCGTCCAGACCATTTCTTGCGTTTTCCCTCTGTAGCAACTTTTTCTAGCCATGGTTTTTCATAGCTTTCTTATGTTCAGTATCTGTTACTCTGGGATAAAGGTCCAAACTTACTCGCCAATGAGCCTAGCACTCTTGAAACGGCGCTGTCTTGGAGGTACAATATCTAAACCATCTCCAATTGTCAGCAATTTATCCAACGTTTAGAGTGCTATTTCCATACCTGAAATTGAAGAAGCTTCCCCTGGTGATGAAAATCGGTCACTTGGTGTACTTGTATGGGAGAATTCGTGATTCGGTGTTCCTGGCTGAGAGAGAAGTTGAGGTGTTCCGGGGGCAGAAACTCGGTGGGTTTGAGGATCTTGCGCAGTCAGGGATGTACTGTGTGTTGACATCTTGAGGATTCTCTACTCTCTGCAACTTTGAAAGATTGGGATAAGTCGCTGGATAACTTATCAAAATATCACAATCTCAATTTGGACGGTTGACTTCTTCTATTCACCCACGCACTTGCCCGAATGTCCCCACGAAAAAGATATGATATGGTAGAAAATATTTCCAAGATAAGAGAAATCTCCGATAAATAAGCTAAAATAAATCGATCCATTTCAATAATGGTATTGTCGAATACCGCATGGGCGGCAGAGTACCTTGTATCTGCATCAATCCCTGAGGGTATGGACGTTTTCTGCCAGCCTCATAGGAAAAAATGAGAGGAGTAAGCGAAATGATGCCCTAGTAGATCTGCATACGCTGGTAATATCGCCGATAGTGGGAGTGTACGCGATATCGAGAACATAAAAATTGATTATGATAACAGAGTTACAGACATGAATTTTCAGCTATGTTCAATCAAGTAGCATAGCATCTGTCGGTATCCAGTGGCTGTGAACCATTTCCAACTAGTGTTTGAAGGACACAAAGGCTTCCAAAACGAAGCTAAAGGCGGATGTAACCTCAAAATCTCAAAGGCGTCAATCCACGATAATGATTGAACTGCCCGAGCCGCTAGGCCTGAAAACATATGATGCGATGTCTTATATGGGATGATGCACTGTAACACTTTGCAAGAATGCATGTGAATATCGATATTGAATACGAGAGTTCAGGAACCTGCAGATAGGTCTCATCTTTGTGGTAATGGGTACTTGATTGGACGGAAGACGAACGGTTGAAATCAGAGAAAATCGAAGATGGATTGAGGGAAAAGTTAGAACAAGGAGCTCAAATCAAAATTCGAAACAACGGTTCAGATGATCCAGAAGGAAAGGTGCATGTTGGGGTATTTCGTTTGTATTACCGAGAAAAAGAGGTGGTTGAGATGTCGGGATATCGAAGTGATCCACATTAAAAAGTCCTAAGGAGAGTTCTGGGTGGAAAAACGTTGAATTGTTTAATTCCTCGTATGAGTTGTACAAAGTGCGAATTTGTCGACCAACGAACAGCAAGAACTACAGTGTTATCTGTACCACTGAGTAACATGCAAGCAATTTGAAGAGGGAAGGGTAGCGGACAGGGTATTTTAGCGATTGATTTAGGGTAAATAAGCCTACAGTGGGTCTGTGACCCCTGAAAGCTTATAGTAAGATATCACTCCGAGGTCTGCACCTAAATTCGTTATTAGTATTGGAAAATTCAGGAAGTACCCTGCTGTACCAAGGGGCCAAGGGCTGGCAGAATCTGAGCCCGTCTAGTCTTATGGGGAAATGGAGAGTTCCAATCTAGCTCACTTATATTGCGTTACTATGAGCCTCGATTTGGCCAATCACATCAAGGCAAACACCGGATGAACATATTTGGACACCTTGGTGGTCGATGTTTTGCTGCCCTCTTCCATGTATCTTTCTAATCTCCCCAGGATCTCAAAAGGATTTCCGATCAATGAGGAACCCATCAATTTCAGTATCCTGGTCTTTTTGCGGAATCTGGTTAATATAGCCATGTACAACACACCCCTGGTTAATAATAGTCTCTCAATACTTCGAAGCTTCGTATTATTGAACCATTCAACGGAAAAGATTTCCGTATAGACTTATCTATTCCATTGGAACTACTAGAGATAGCACACGTTCCCCAAGCCTCCTACCTTATCGTCGGACCATAATGCTATTCTTAGGTCAATATTCTGCATCCTGCATGCGTGGAGATATAGATGAAGCCACAACTTTCGTCCAAAGACACTATACCTCTGTAAATCTGACCCAATAGTATAGGCTGCCCGCAGGAGATGTGGCTACTGCCTGCTGTGTCACCGAGGCTATAAGCCACGAGCTCAATATCTTAGATGTAGTATTTGTGCTAAATTCGTGTTTTCCATCCCGGTAACTCGTTGAAACTAGCCTAAATTTCGATGTTCCGTCGCCCTCACTCAGCTAGCTCGAACAATCTACAGACAGAAAGCTCACGGTCTTCGATTTCCTCCTACAGCCGCCATCACGAATGTGTTGGCAAGTGTAATATTGACTTCCGATTTTCGACAAATTCCGTCAACTGCCTACGATCTAACCCGCGTATCGATTACTGATAATCTCAGGTTCCCACTCTTTCAATCTAGACTTGCAGCTCTTCAATTTCTGGTTCAAGTTGGTATTAGATCTTTCCCAGCCTCAAACCTACAACGTTATGTCTGAAGAGTTCAACTTTCAGCTGCGCTCTGGCGAGCAGCTACCAATTCTCCCAGATACACGCCCTATGATGGCAGAACGTCATCAGAGTGTCCCAGTACCTTCAGTGATCCGCCCAGAAAGTTTGGCGCCAGGCTCGCGACCCCATAGCATTATGAGCACAGAGTCTGCAGGAAGCCGCGATCGTCATACTCTGGTATGTCTTTCGGTTACATAATTTACTATATATTCTTTCTCCCCCCAAAAATACTTGAAACGATTTTTGGCTGTCGCCTGATGATGGTTTATAGGTTGCGAAATATCTTCAAAGACGATGCAGTGCTGCAAAATGGCTTCAACCTATCGAGGAGGAGAATGGCACCATCAACGAATCGTCGTGGGTGGGTGTTGCTATGCGGCTTCCAGATGGTAGTTACTACACTGAGCCACCAAATGTTGATAACAATTTTTACACCGTGATGCAATATCTGGGTTGCAAAGTTGCCTTTACAATGTCTTCAGATATCACTGCAGCATTGATGGACCAGATTGGCCCTTTTCAAACAGAAGTCCAAGTACATCCACGCGGAATCAGACTTCCAATCGTCCAAAATCTTTCAGAACTTGCATATGGAGGTACGGGAGTATCAAAAAAGTCGTACTTATGTGTGTTGAGAGAAGAGAGGCTCGTTCTCATTTGGAATGAATCGGTTGAAAGTATTATGACCCACGGCGCAGATGTTGAAGGTATTCTAGTTGGTCTGGTAAGTAAAATCAACTGAAAATAGTTTGGACTGTGCTTACGAAGAGTAAAATAGATCTGGGGATCTCACATTGGTACCATGACAGCTACTTCTCCATACGCATCCATGACTCCACCTATTGGACAAACGCCAGGTCAAACTCCCGGACGAACCCCATCTGCCATCAGTGAGGATCCTGAGTTCAATGAAAAGATGAACATTGTTCAAGCCGCCATCGAGCGCGAAGAAAACAAAGACACAATTTTCAATCCAGATATCGAGGCCGCGGCACCACCAGAGAGGCCCTTTCTATTATTACATGCTGGTGTCATTGGATTTGCCATGACTTTGGTGGTATTCGTGGAGATGCTTTGTGCGTCGCGATTAATAACAGAGTATCAATGGGATGGTGGGGTACTTAGGTTTGCCCTTGTCGCCGTTATTCCATTCTTCGTTTCCTTCTCTCTGGTAAGACATTTTCAGCCACTTTGTACGTGGCGTAAGCCTCAAGTACAACAGAAAAATGCCGATAATTTCCCGGACGTAACTAACATGTTTATCATCAGTTTTTCATGGTTGTCATTGCGGGGAGTCTATTCCAATTATTTGGACCCTTGACATATGTTCGGAAGAATTCTCAATTCTATTCAGCCAAGCCGCCCAAGAGAGGTCGTTACCCCGACTTAGAGCTGCCACACATCACCATTCAAATGCCTGTATATAAAGAAGGCTTGAAAGGGTATAAGGCCACTAGGATCTTATTATAAAGCAGCTGACTGATGGATATAGTGTTATTATTCCCACTGTCACCAGTATACTGGCTGCTATTCGGTACTATGAAGCACAAGGAGGCTCTGCTTCAATTTACGTCAACGAGGACGGAATGCAAGCTGTAGATCCCGAGCTGTGTGAAGCTCGAAAGACATTTTATGAGTTGAATAATATCGGCTACTGCTCGCGCCCAAAGCATACTCACAGCAAAAAGAAATGGTATCAGGGAAAGAAGGTACAAGATAATCCTGAAGGATTCCAGCGAAAGGGCCAATTCAAAAAAGCATCAAACATGAACTACTGTCTCAGTTTCTCTATTCGAGTTGAAGACGAGCTACTGAGACTTATTGCTGCAAAATCTACAGCAGAAGATAGACCCCAAGGTGATATCACTCCAGATGAGGAAGATGTGCTTTACAAACAGGCACTAGCAACTTGTCTCGAGCAAGATGAAGGACGGACTATGGCTGGAGGTAATGTTCGTATCGGTGATATCATTTTGATCATTGACAGCGACACTCGAGTGCCTGAAGACTGCCTTTTGTTAGGCGCATTGGAAATGCATGAGAGTCCTCAAGTGGCTATTCTACAACATGCCTCCGGGGTCATGCAAGTTGCTAATAATCCTTTCGAAAACGGAAGCAAGTATTCCTGGTAGAGATCATCAGAAACGATGCTAACAATTGACAGTTACTTACTTTACAAACCTCATCTATATGTCTATTACCTTCGCAGTAGGAAACGGTGATTGTGCTCCATTTGTTGGCCACAATGCCTTTCTGCGATGGAAAGCTGTACAGAGCGTAGCTTATGAAGAGGATGGGCAATTAAAGTTCTGGTCTGATGGTATGTCGCTTCAATATTTCGCCTGTGCTATTAATCTTCTAACATCTTGCTAGATCACGTGTCCGAGGACTTTGACATGAGTCTACGACTTCAAATGGCCAAATTCATCGTGAGACTGGCAACTTACCACGAAGGTGGTTTCAAAGAAGGTGTATCACTTACTGTTTATGACGAACTTGCTCGATGGGAGAAATACGCATATGGATGTAACGAATTAGTTTTCAATCCCGTCTACAAGTGGTGGCGAGGCCCATTCACGAAACTTTTCATGAGATTCCTTTGGAGTGACATCAAGCTCACCTCTAAAATCACTATTCTAGCTTATATCGGAACTTGTGAGTACCCAAACCCTTAAATGTTGGTCTGAAACTGATTGTTTAACAGACTACGCAATTGCCTGTGCCATTCCACTTACCTTAGCAAACTACATAATGGTCGGCTGGTTCAATGACTCACTAGATCAATTCTACCTCACCTCCTGGAAAATCTTCGTCGGCATGGCCGTAGTTTTCAACGTCCTCTCACCCCTCGCCTTCGCCATGTTACGTCATCGTCTTGGCGAAAAAGTCTTCGTCTCCTCCATAGTTGAAACCGCAAAATGGACTCCCATGTTTGTTCTCTTCTTTGGTGGCATATCTTTCCACCTTTTGACTGCCATCTTATGCCATTTTTTCAGCATCAAAATGGAATGGACAGCTACGGCCAAAGAAGTTGAAGCTGGTGGCTTTAGAATTGGTTTAGATAAAATCTTTCGTGATTTTAAGTGGATGTATCTAGTGATGATCCCAGTTTTGGGAGGGATGGTGTACTTGGGAGCTTTTGCACCTCGTGGCTTCGAAATAACGGATTTCACAGCCATAGTACCCCTTTCAAATCAAGTGGCATGCCATATTCTACTTCCTGTAAGTGTCTCTTTCTTCACTATAAATATCTTTCAAGCTACACTGTGACTAACAGCATCCCAGTTTGCGCTAGGACTTTTCTAGATATATATTTCATGACCAATCCGATATGTGCACATCATTGTATATAATACCTCAACTACCATACATTTCTTAGGAGAACGAACATTTCAGAGATCGTTAGCATCAGAACGCAAACCTAGAACGGACGAAAAAGAGGGCGTTTAATTTCTCCGCGGGCGCATTTATCCCCAAAACATCACTTTTATCATTTCCTTGGAAGACGGTACAACGGAACTACTGTCCACGGTAGATTCAGCACTTGACTGTCAAATATTTATTATTATTGTAATTCAACGAGGAAATGCGCTCTTTGAAATTTGGAAGAAAAGGTCTGGTTAGGGACAGTTGGGTAGACCAAAGAATATTGTTCAAGGGGTTGAGAAGAGCAAGACATAACAGAGCGTAGCAAAGAGTTACATTGGACCATGAAAGAAATGAGATGCAACATACACAGTAATAATATAATTCATTTACAAATCTTCAGAGAGGAATGTGCAGCACATTGGCAATCCACACGATCCTTTCGTAGATATCTTACATTTTAAATAACTAATCATGTTTCACGGACTGGCATGACGTCCACGAAGTTTCGCATGTAGTGGAATTCTAAGAGTGCCAAATTTCTTATCACTGGCATCCGTTATTCCAAATTGAGCCTCACTGCTCGCCTCGGCATCTGAGTACATCATATAATTGCCTGAGGTCTCATCCACCAGCGGTATCTTCGAAAACATTCTTCTCCAAAGGTAAATCAACTGACAAAGTATTTATTACACCTTTATCTTCTGACAGAGCATTCAAAAGGTCTGCATTTCGTTTCATTGCCTTTATTCTAGCTTTCTCTTGCCACTCGGCCTTAGCCAAACATAAATCAATTTTCTCCTCTACTAAACCCTTAATGTGGAATGCCAAGGCCTGGCTGTGGAATACACCTGTAAATCTGTAACTCAACCAGAGGTAGAGTGTAATGTTCTTGTGTAACCTTTCGATACTGCGCACATACGTGTCCCTTTCATTTTGCCGGGTAAAAGTGTCGGGATCCTCATCCAAAAGTTCAAGACTAAGCTCATGTATATTGAGAATGTGACCACCAGTGTTCTCGGAGACACAACGAGCAAAGGCCTTAACTACATTGACAACTCCAGGATCGCGCAAAGACACAGGAGCAGCGAGGAAAATCAGGCGGTTTCGAATGGTGAGGTTGAATTCTTGAATGACGTCTGCAATGGCAGCTTGCTCCTTGAGTTGACACAGGTGGAACTGGCTGCTTAAAGAACCGAGCTCGTGTAGTCGCAATATCACGTAACTAAATGGCGTACTCTTGGGGAAATACTCAGCGAAGCGTTCGATGACATTTGCAGGAGGAAAAATTCCAGCTGTCGTCATTTGTGCTGCATCTTTTGACATAGCGCTCGATAATATCTCGTGGTCGTTCTTGTAGAATGTTGTGACGAGGCCAACGGGAGGCTCCGTTGATTTAGCTGGGATGCCATCTGTGACATCGACTGGCCCTGCTTCGATGGCGTCTCGGGCCGTCTTGTATCTCCCAGCCCGGCCGGCAATTTGTTTAATTTCGGAGAGAGGGAGAGTTATGAAATCCGTGCCATTATTCCTCGTGACAGATTCAAGAATAACACGTTTGATACTCAAATTTAAACCCATGCCAACGGCATTGCTGGCAGCCAAAAAATCGTAGTCATTGTCCGGATCATTAAACAAAGCGGCTTGTTGAGCACGAGTCTCTGGGGGTAACGACCCATAAACGATAGCGCATCGTTTGCCTTTGTGATGTTTCTCAATTGCGTTTTTCATTGCATGAATTCTCATCCTCGAGAACAAGATGACAGCATCCCCTTTCTCTAATTTTTTGACAGGGTCGTTATCTTTGTTATGTGGACCATCTCTCTCGGAATTTCTTGGTGTGAGACTCTTTGCCATTACTTGTAATTTCCCAAGTCTTTCATAATTATGTATGACCAACTTGTCTCCCATCATTGCACATAACTTTTTTATCAAATCAGTTGTTCGAACTTCGCCACAAAGATGTACTTCCTTGGCCTGGACTCCCAGTACTGCTTGAGTCCAAGCCC
Organism: Botrytis hyacinthi; assembly: GCA_004786245.1. NCBI lineage: Eukaryota > Fungi > Ascomycota > Leotiomycetes > Helotiales > Sclerotiniaceae > Botrytis > Botrytis hyacinthi. The sequence goes on along the minus strand of PQXK01000043.1, from coordinate 93,206 downwards.
AGCCACGGTCTTCATCTCCGATCATCTGAATCTCATCTATAACTGCTACATCGACTTTCGAATTGAGAGGTACCATCTCCACGGTACAACTCTTCATGGTATCCTTGGCACCCTCTGGAATCCGACGTTCCTCTCCAGTGATAAGAGAGCATGGCTTTCCTTTAGCATTGAATCTCGTATAAACCTCGTGAGCCAGTAATCGTAGGGGCCCAGCATATATGCCACTATTGGCTGCCTCAAGTCTTTGCAGTGCATGATATGTCTTGCCAGAATTCGTGGGTCCAACATGCAGGTGGAAAGTACGTTGCATCGCTCGTGTCGCTGGATACCATTCAATTGGATAGCGAAAGTCTGCTAGCCTCTGGTGGTTTGCAAGTTCTTCTTTCGAAAACTTACCGGAGAGTGTGAAATGTGTGAATGCATGTCTTATTTCGTCTTGTAGGCCCCTAGTATCCTTTGTGATATAGGCGTCCTTAAGTTTGCAGAAGATGGGATTTGAAGTTTTATCAATCTCGCCCCGTTCAGTTGCTCTTCTGCCAGCCGCTGCTATCACATCCTCAAAGTCTCGAAGCTTCACTAGCAATTCCTCCTTACTTGCTACGCCCCACCCTTTCATTTCTTCCTCCCCAACTGGTTTCACATATATCGTTCCATTGATAAGTATTTTTTTCAGCATTCGGACTTCTTGCATTATCGTTTGTTCAAACTTTCGAAAAGCCGTCCTAGCCCGTCCCTCAGTATCTTTTGGCGTTCCATACCCTTTATACGAACCATTGTGATTTGATACTCCGTAAGACTCCGAGGACTCTGGGTACTAAGAAATTAGTTGGTAAGCAGATGATGATACCAAAGTAGCAGTGCCCATGTTATATACCTTCTTCCGGCGCGACTTTGGAATCGTCCTCGCCACAGGCCTTGACTGATGGAAACTTCTACCATTGGGTGCGAGAGGTGAAGAGCTTGGCCATATCAAGCTGCGAAATGTACAGAACGCACATTGTCCAGACCTCCTGCTGATCAATGTCATTACCGCAGTGGATAGCGCAAAAGCATCCGATTATGTATAGAATAATAATTGACCTCAAATACAGATTTAATTTTTTGATTAGGTAATCATCGAGACATGGTAAGTCTTAGCGTCGGCCGCAGCTGCATTAGCTTCTGCGCCATCGTCATTGTACTTTCCCAGTCCTGTTACCTTTATGTCAACCATATTGAATTGACTATCCAACTTTAACCATTATCCTCATCAACCTGCCAGTCCATATTCGCATGCAATTGTTCATATCATCTCCATCAACCCATACATCTTCCTTTTGTTGAATTGTGTTCTAGACATTGAAAACCTTCGGACTTCGTGGAATACCCTTCGAATTCTCAATTCAAATACCAACAATGGCTTCCTCATCCACACCACCAACTCCCCTTCTTTAGTAAGTATACATCGGTCTCAAAGATTATTATTTTACCTTCTGACAAATGCAGTTCTTGTATCTCTCACAATACGACTATCCTCGCCGAGCATACCACCTCCGCCGCTTCGCAAACTTCATCCCTAGCCTCCCTTGTCCTTCCGAAAATTAAGCATGATGAACCTCAAAAACTGACGTATACCCATAACAACTCTTTCATCCATTATATGGCATCTGCACCCTCTGAATACCCCGCTTCCGAATCGTCTGCGGGTGGACTTACATTCCTCGTGATTGCCGATTCCTCTCTTGGACGTCGCATACCGTTTGGTTTTCTTTTCGAGATCAAAAAGCGCTTCTTTACATCATTCCCACCTTCTACTACAGACTTTTCTGATTTAGGAAGTTACGGCGCTGGATCGTTCAATTCCGAACTCAAGAAGTTGATGGTAGAATACGGAACAACCCAGGGCGGCAAAGAGGATGCGATCAAGAACGTACAAGGTGAAATTGACAATGTTCGAGGTATTATGAGTCAAAACATCGAAAGTCTTTTGGAAAGAGGCGAGCGAATTGATCTTCTCGTCGATAAAACGGATCGACTCGGCGGAAGCGCATCGGAATTTAGAATCAGGAGTAGAGGCTTGCGCAGACAGATGTGGTGGAAGAATGTGAAGTTGATGGTACTTTTGACTGTTGTTATCATTTTCTTACTTTACTTGTTTGTTGGGTTTGGATGCGGACTACCGGGATGGCATAAGTGTGTTGGATAGGTGCATTGCAAGGAAAACGGCATAATGTGGATTGAGAAAGCCGTGCATTGAGTTCAAATTGACCACTGAGGAGGATAAAATTAGGATTGGGAAATTTATACCACGGCGTGGAGTTTTGGCATGCGGCTTTGTGTTATTTTAGTATACATACTTTCCTGGGTTTATAAGGACGAGCAATTGATATGTTATTTATGATTACGCTTGCATAAGAAAAGAAAAGAAAAATCCCTTAGAACACAATGATGAGCACCCTTAACCATGTGTAAAACGAGAGGTCCCATATATACAATCCAAGAATCCGAATCCCTTTTCCAATCCGAACTCCAATATATAAACCTGTTGTAACAATTCTTGATTGTGTCCAATGGCCTGATCAAAATCAACAAGGCCCTCACAACTTTGCTTCTCTTCCTTGAACTTCACCGCTTTCGTACACATAACCACTCGCAACAGGACTCCCCGCCTTCCAATCCTCAAATGCATATTCATTTGCTTCCACGCCGGTAGGTGCTTTTCTCAATCTATCTGTGAAGAACACTGGATGTCGTTTTGCGGAATCAAGAATGAATTTGCCATTCCTGTGAGTTAAGTGGAGGAAGGGTGAGGTTGAATCTGTTGTTTGTAAAGGTGTTGTGTGGGGTGGCAGAGCTTCAATTTGGGTGCGGGGAGGAATTGGAGCTGTGGTGGGGAATGCAGGAGCGTGAAAGGATGGAGACGCAGTAGGGAAGGAAGATTCTGATTGGTAGGTAGGTGGAGACATTGAGGTTGTAGGTGGATTGGGAGGTGGAGTTGAAGGTGTAGTGGGAATTGGGACCTAGTGGGATGGATGATCGATTAGCTATATTCTTCACTCATCACCCGCTGGATAAGGAAAGGAAGGCTCAGTAAAGGTAGGAAACATACGGTTGGTCTTTTTGGTTGTAATGAAGGAATCATCTCGTCGTTATTTGGAGGTGCTGAAGGAGCTGTATGAAGCGATTGTTCGTGCGATTGGGAATTTCGAAGAGCAAACGCTGGATGCGGCGCGAATAGCTGAGAAATGGAATGGCGTAGGGGCGGCATTTCGGATAAGGTATTCGCGAGTAAGCTTCCTATTTGGGTTCTTCGTCCGGGAGTCTGGAACTGTGAAAAGAAGGTATGATGTATGACACGTTTTCAATTGAATTGATGACAATCGCTAGGAAATAATGTTATTTTCTCAATTTGTTCTAATAAATTGTTTTACAAAAGTTCAACTTTTTGTAAATTTCGATGTTCAAAATCTCAGGAAAAAATACCCAAGATGGGAAATTTATGAAGTGTGGGGTAAGGCTAGCTTCAACTCTAAATGGACGTCGGTCATAGGGGCCGAGGTATCAATGATGCACATTTGTGCATATTTTCATCTGCCGGCATACCGTGTGGTTCAGTGTGTAGAGAAATTGTCACCTTTTACTGGTTGTACCATACTTACTGCAGTTTCGACGATGACTTGTCATGTTCAGGATTACGAGTCCCATATGACAACTATATCGATCTGACTCTGCTTGCCAAAGATATTAAACTCTTCTAAGCTACTTAGGACGAAATTCATACTCTTTATGAAGTCTCGAGAGTGCCAGATCGTACTTTTGGGCTATTCCCACCATCTACTCGTACTTGACGAAATGAAAGACTAGCTCGCTGGCGGAGCACATACTAGGTGCCAAAATATTAAGTAAAACTCTCCACAAACTATAATCTTCCAAGCTTGTCTAAATTCATAGCATCAAGTTCGGCCCCGATTGAACTTCATATCAAGACCTACCAGTGAGTATACTGAGTGGAAGTTGAAAGGTGTTCAGAACTAGAATTCAGTTTGATACTTGTCAAATTTCTTGGGAAGAAAACTCAGATGCTCACGAATGCTTCGAAATAAATTAGGAAAGGATTGGAGCTTCCTATATTTGACAATACATGGGACCACACACACGTTTCAAATATCATGCATTAAAATTGGCGCATATTCACTACCAGTCAGTACGGAAGTCAGAAACACTTGTTCGAATAAACTCTTCTAGACTTCGAGTGGCAGCAAGGACTTGATACTTCGTTTCTGATTTCTAGAAGGTTGACTATGGATGGAAGGAGCATCTACAATTTTGCACTTCCATGATTCAATAAATTGAGTAATAGAGAGCATTGAGACGTACGCGGCGGTAAGTGATAGTGATAATAATGGCGAGTAATCATAGGCAGACCATGTGATGTATCTAGGTATATCTGTGGGAGGATATGAATCAAAGAAATTGCCAGGGCCGTGAAAAGAGTTTGATTTATTGGTACCTAGGTAGTGAATACAACTCAGACTCTTGAGCAAATTCAAATTTTCTCCCACAGTTTTCACCATACTATGCGTAACTTTTAACTTATCATTTATTCGCTTGTTGAGTAATTTTAGAATACCCAGATGCCCTCAACCAAGTCTCTGTCTTACCACAAACAGAGCAAGAATTCCCATGGAATAATGAAGCTATATGCGTAAATGTATTGAAATTTGATAAGCGCAAAACTGAATTTTGACCTTGGAACACCACCCTCACTTTCCATAGTTTCACCCGCTGAGAGATTTTGAACTGCTTAAATGAACTTGATTCAATATTCAATGATCCCATAGCCCTCCCTCGAAATTAGACCAACCACAATCGCCTTCGTGGTTGAAAAGTGATGTGATATACCAGCTATGACCTTTTGAGTAGAGAAGACTGGCCACAAAAGGTGGGACGACAACTTCAACACCATTCATTACTGATATTCACCATCAATTTACTGCGCCTCCCTAAAAAAGAAAAAAAAAATTCTCTGCCGTAACCTGAATTTGCAATTTCAATGTCGCATTCGGTCTCGCTTGGCCATCAAGGTACAGCATTCCATGTCCATATAAGGCCTCTCCCCTCCCACCTCTTTCAACTTTTTTTCCTTCCCTCTTCAATCCATTGCCATGTTCCAAGAAACACATCTTAACTTCAACACCACTGTACTTGCTTGCAAGTAGATGCATCTGTGGTGAAAGATTGATGCTATCTAGTGGTACGGGGAAGATTGTTAGCATAGTGAAGACCCATTGCACGATCCAAAACTCATGGTAGCACAAACCGAGTCCTACTTAATACCCTCTCACGAGGGACTTTAGGGAAGCCGATGCCATGTTTCTTGATGGGGCTGTCTGAGAATCTTCCCACTCATATCTATTTTTACTCTATTGCCAGTTCAACCTGGCATCCACAGGAGTGAGAGTATGAGAGAGGATGGATTTGGTCTAGACGATGGTGGGTTCTGTAAAGAACTTTGCTTGATAGGCCAACCTTTTGGGGAATCTGTGGAAATCAACTTTCCTATGATTTGTTGGCTTTCGATCTTTGATCATCTGGGTTTTGGCTTGTGGGCGTTGGCTTGTGGGACTGGGGAAATACTGACAGAAAACTGTTGATAATTGTGGGCTGTTGCGATTGGTTTTACTTTCTGATCTGTGATGATAAATTTCAAGTCAACATGGTCCGATTCTCACATCAAAAATTGATATGAGTTTTGAACCTTGACACTTCATGTTTTGTTCTGAGATCACTTCCTGAAAGTTTTTTGTATTGTCTTGGACCTGAGTTCTCTACTTTGATTTCGTTCCAAGCAAGAGTACTCTTTTTCTTTCCCGTCTTCATTTTGTATTTTCATATTCGTTCTTTCGAATAGTGGCGTTTGAAAAAGATAATGGGTGTTTTTATTTGATGGAGTATTTCACCCAGGTAAATCTGAAAATATGTATACACCACGCAAATAATCTAATGCCTGAGTATGAATGTGAAACAACAACAAAAATTCGATTGTTGATATTTTGAATTGTAAGATTACGACTCTTGTGATTTGGCAATATGCTGCCAATGGTGACTGTCTGAACAAATCCGGGAGGATGAAAAGATAAATAGCACTTTTTTCCTCCGCATCCAATTCATCGATCGTAACCTTCCAGTTGACTTCATGGTCTCAACTCGTTTCTCAAGACGTTTGACCTTCCACGCCCAACTGCCAATCTGAATAAATCCTAGTGATTAACAAGCCACAGCTACGAATATTGCATAATGCTGAGTGATAAGTTTTGGATTTCTGGCATATGACGAAGCGAACGATTCAATATTTGGATAATCATCACCTTGTGCCAATTCTGGTTCGAGCGATAGATAGGTAAGTCTTGGTGCATGGCGCAGCCAGACCAATTCGTAATAGTGAAACAGAATCTTTCCCCCATGCATCTTCACTCCTCCACATGTTGATGGGTCCATCCTTTGACATCGTCATATAAACTTCTGTTATTTCTGGTGGGTTTCTTTTTGAAATCTGGAGGATGCCTTCATCTTCAAGAGAAAAAAAAAACTTTTCCCGATCCTCGTCACTTGTGAAATAATTGCATAAGCTAAATATCCGTCAGTAGATGCAGCATTTCAGCCGCGATTTATGACTGACTGTAGAGATCAAAGTCCTACCATAGCATGGAAGTATCTCTCCAAATTGAAGGTATTTGAAGGATGTTTTAAAGCTAGAATTTGTAGGTCTCTTACACATGTTAGAAACTAGCATTGCGGTACCCCGTAGTGCTGTCTCTCAATTCGAGAATCATATCTCTTCCATATGGTTTTAGATACATTGTTATGATACCTGTTATGATACCTGTTAGGTTGCAGTAAGGCAAGTACTTTGATGCATCCAAATAGTTGATCTAGGCCCCGTGCCATGTTCTTCAATGCTTGATTTCGAATTCAGCGACGGGAAGGCACCTCAAGACTGCACAAGCCTTTTTCATGCGAACTGTCCTCTAAATAGGAAACTCCATACCATGTCTGCGACCACAATACAAATTTCCATCAGTAGCCCTCCATATTTCTTGCCAACCTCAGAGCTTACTTGTCTGACCATCTTGGATAGAAAATCCGGATTATCCGAATCAACGGTAAAAACGCAGCTTGCCGTTGATTCGGTGGAGGTAAAACACCAGACCATAAATTTGGGAATTCAGAAAATTTTATTACAGTAATGAAGACAAGATTCTTTTTGCTTTGAAAATGTTTTCATTCGAATGATTCGGATGATTTGTTGATCAGATAATTTGAAAGATCCAAATAGCTCAAATGATATAGACAGTGTGGTTGATTCAAATGGCTTGAATCACTAAATTCAGCCTTGATGTTGTGTAGCTTCCGAAAATTGAAGACTTAAGATCAGCCCGGAATATTGAAATCTTTGTATTCTTCCGCGTAATCACAGATTGGAGGCACGGAATTAGCTTAATCGCTTCACTTACCCATTGCATTTCAAAGTCAATCGAAGCCGAAAGGTCAGTAAGATACTGAGAACCAACCGCCATGTGGCGCGACGCAATTGAAGTGAAGGCTCTTGACGCCTCCCAAATACTACAGCCATTGTATAAAAAATGGCTGTAATCTGTCGTATCTGCATCCTCACGGAGATACAACAAAGATATTGTTTCCGGTAGCCTGATGTTGTTGATTGGGCCGTCTCTAGTTTCTACAAAGCACCACTGTGGGTGGCAGTCTGTCATGATCAGCTCAGTCACTGAGTTGCGCTTCGTCATTAACCAAGTGACTAGCTCATCCGATATCCTATTGACCCAAAGCTTTCGGAGTTTTGGACAATTATCCATGCTCAGATAACCCAGATTTATTATCTCGTAGAAAGCTTCTTCATCTTCTGCGTTAAACAGTTGTAGTTCTTGAAGTGATTCGGTATTAACTAGACCACTCAGACACCGAGCATTATTCTGCGACATGCTAAACTAGGGAACTATACCACATCCGAGTTTGAGCTCTCTCAGATTTAATGGCGAAGTCTCTGGCTCTTGTTTGTGAAGTCGACATAGCTCTGAGAGACAATCTCTGGTTCCCTCTCTATGCAGAAAAGCTTGGGTATCAGGAATCCATTCTCCAACTAGACCTAACCCTAATGTCTGTAGAGCAGGCGATGTGCGTAAATTTTCTATCAGATCTCTGATGATACTGTAATTATCACCATGGAGAGCGTAAAGCTCCAGACTAGTCAGGTTGACAAATCCGCTCACTTTGAAAAGACAAATATGTGGGGCCTGAGCAGCTCCCCTGATAGCTAGAGCGGCACTTCGAAAGTGAATCTTCTCAAGGCTTCGAATGTCTTGGAGACGACGTATTAATGTCGCATTTTCTAAGATCAAGGCGCCACACGCGATGTTGTCATTCTCCATATCCGCACCCCCCACCTCAAATATGGACAAAAGGCTGTTATTAACCAACCTAGATAATGCATTAATATGAGTGACTGTACATTCAATAGTTTGCATCTTATTTCACCTGAAAGATTGGAGTTCCTTAGTATTGCTCAGATATTGTATAATCAACAAAACACAATCCAGGCTAGTTTGTCTGAATGTGGGCAACATTTCCGGTCTAATGTCAATGATCACTTCCAAGTTCTTGATAAAAGGAACGAAGGACGGGATTACATTAGATGTTTCGTGACCCAACACCTCGATAGTGTAATTTTCATAAAGAATCGGCGAAATATGGTTCTGAAGCTGCGCGACACTCTAAAAAGAGAATAGAGAGAGGACTCGCTAGAAACTTTTCCTATCATGACCCAAACTTCCATGGGCATATCGGAACAGAAGACGATGTTGGCTTCATTTTGCATTTTCGTTATGTGTTTCCATAAGATACAATCAGACTATCAGACCAGTGCGAGGGGCTGTGTGCGGAGAATCGAAGTGAATGGCTAGAGACAAAGTAGATACTCAAGAAGGAAGAACTTGTGGCACTTCTCGATATTTTGGTTTCGTTTTGCAATCGGATGGCTCTCACGATTCAGATGGTCTCCATTTGAAGTATTTCTTATGGGCAGAATATTCTAATTTAAGGCGGTGAGACTGAGAGTAACGTCGTACTAGCAGCAGACTTTCAAGTCGAAGGGATTAGGTTCTTTTTGTATATTGAAATTCTAATATCAATTGTGAAAGGGAAACTTCTGAAAATCTAAGAGCGAGAAATCCGAAGGCATTTTTAAAATACAATCTTGCTGCTTCTGAATATGATTGTTGGGAATGGACTCCCAGAAACTGGCATCAAGATTCTTAGAGCAGTTTGCAAGTATTTCCACAATAGAGAGTCATCAAACGCCGAAGTATACAACGATGCAAAAGATACCGTATCCAGCGGATTTTTCAACTCGTGCAGCTGTTAGGATATAGTTTGGGCTCTTGGGAGAGGAACTATGGCAAGCTGTTGATGCGAAGAATCGGGGTCAAATGTTGGGGCGCAAATCGGTTGTCTCGACTCAGTACTAATGCCATCTGGCATTTTGTTTACAGAGTACGCCATAAGGATATGCATTGAGAGGTAGACCGAAGGTCTTACATCGGGCTCGTTATTGCCCCCTTGCAACAGATAAAACAGTGCAAGTTATAGCTAGAACGGAGCAAAAAAAGGACAATGTCTTTCGCAGATGGGTGCCAAAATGTAGGGCCATTAAACCTCCCAATTGGGAAAAGCAGTTATCTTCATGATTGTGAGGATGGAAGCTAAAGATACCGTTGTCACAGGTTAAATGGTTCGATTGCGAATGGTCATGGAACAGAATGAGAGGGACGCATGATAGTTAACATTAGTGATTTCAAGCAAGCGACTTTTAGCGCGATCTACTGGAACTGGCTCAGAGAATGTGAAATCGTCACGGCAGTTTGAAGTCGGAGATTGATTTCATGCTAAATTAGATAGTGAGTGATGATCTACGCTAGAAAGACTGTCTACTTGCGATGGCACGTAGAATCCGATAGCACAGGTGAGTGGAGCGCAGCTGCGGATATCAATAGTATATCACCGATGTAACTTGTGATACATCGCTGTTCAACTTCATTTAATCACTATTTTTGGGGTATATTTAACTCTTCTTTTCGCTTCCTGACTTCCTCAATCGCAGCTTCCTTATCTGTCGAATCAGGATTTCTCAACTGCCACTCCATGCATACATTCAATGCTGGCGCCATCCATATGCCAGGCTTGACACCCAGTGCCTTTGAAAGAATCTTTCCATCTACTATCCCTCGGATTGCTGGTGCCTCCATCACATCGAGGTCTTTGAGGTGGTCAATGAACTTTTGCCATTCAGAAAATAGTGACTGGTATCCTAGAAAAACTTAGTATATATTGTAGAACACGCAAGGCTCCCAATGATCAAAACATGTGGACATTGATCATACCTGCAGCACTTTCTAGCTTCAAAGCCTCCACAAGCAATGCAAATAGGGCTTGCAATTTCCATTGCCCACCATGTGATTCCCACTTTCTGATCATCATCCCAACTGTATCTCGTTTGTGAATATATGGGTCATTTTTTTTGATCGCATCCTTGAGCTCAGTGATCTCGGCGTATTGCTTGAATGCACCGGCAACCATATTGCACAATTTACTTTCCGCTTTTAATCCTTCTCGAGCAACCAAAGCTCCATATGGCGGAGGTATCTTCCCTCCTGGTTTTGCTGCTTGTGCTGGTGGGATGGCCGTCCATGGTGTCAAAGCGGCGAGAATCCAGGCAAGGTATTTGGCGTCATCTGATCGCACTAGCGATTTGTAAATCGAGTCTGGTGTTTCGTTCAATGTCATTTCCTTTAAGCAATCGTACACGATTTTCCAGCTCGATGTATCTGGTGTTAGAACCTCATGTGCTGTAGGATCCGTGAATATTGTTGAATAGATACCCAGTCGATCAAAATAGTTCAAAGATTGCCATGGATTATTTCCTAATATTGGGAAGAAATTAATTGAAATATCAAAGAATTGTCTGAATAACAGCTTGCTTACCTTTCAACATTTTCTCCACTTCAACCCCAACTCTTTCTCGACTGATCTTAAGTTTCAGAGCTTCCATGATGGTTGGATTACTCATACAATTTTCCGCCTCCGGATCAATTTTGAAATCTAGTCGACTAGCAAATCTGATCAGTCTCAAAACTCGTAACGGATCATCCTTGAAAGTGGTGTATGGTTCAAGCGGTGTTTTGATGAGTTTGGCCTTCATATCCGCAAGCCCTCCAGTGAAATCTTCAAGGATATCTGTGTGAAGATTATAGAATAGAGCATTAATCGTAGCATCCCGTCTGAGTGCATCCTCTTCTGCACTGCCGAATTCCATTTCAGGATTGCGACTATCTTCGGCGTAAGTTTCCTTGCGTAAGTTCACAAAATCCACATCGAACTGGAAGATGTTTGTAGTTGCAGTTTCCAACTGTTTGGACTTCTCTGGATTCGCAGCAATTTTGTATAGTTTTTTGACATCTTTAGCTTCCAGTCCATGTTTCTTGAGGTTTTCTGCATCTTCCAAATATTCCCGCATCTTCAGACCGAAATTCTGCCCAGTCATGACATTGATTGCTATGTCAATATCATGACTTTGGATCCCAAGTAGCTTATCCCGAACCCATCCTCCTGCCCATCTCAACTCGACTTCCCTCTCAATATCCTTTGACCCATTGACGAAATTCGCTACATCAAGCAAAAGATTCCGAAGTTGACTTTCTCGAGGAGTCAACGTAACAGTAGCGGTAGCCATAGTCGTTCCTCGTAGTCGTTTTGCGAAAGAAATCTCTTCTTCGTTGTGTTTTCGTTTCATGGAAGAGAATTGAAATGTTTGTCGTTTGGTGATGGTGACTCTTAGAATGGATCTGACTTTTATGACTCCACAGCTCTGTACAAAAGATGTCCAATATGGAATCATAACATGAGGTGAACGGAGACCTTTTAATGAATAGTCGAGCTGTAATTTAGTTTCATCGCTGATTCCACAAACAACAAATAAAGGAAAGTACGGCACCAAATCGAAATTGATATTGAAGTCACGTGATGTCAAGGATTCTGGTGATGCTGGATTATTCTTAGCGCAAGGCCATCATCAAGTGTGGTTGTTCCCGCGAGGTGATATCCAACGTATACAAAGTACAAAAAACAAGGGACTTTTTAAAGGGAGTTATACGACAAAAGTCCTTGAACCCCTCTTGTGTATTTCATGCCCATGTCGATTAATTACAATTCCAACATAGACCATCTCAGACGGATCGACGTTCGAGTATTACACAAGGCCACATCTGGATGAACGATCGCTGCTGCAGTCTACCTTCGATTTATTCGGCGCATGATTGTGCGATTATTCAGAGTCGTTGAAAATAGTGCGAACATCGTTTTCTTCCGGCTGCGGACCCCTCGGTCTTCATGACATCTTCGAATCATGCATCTCCCTTCAGCCCCCCCGAATCGGTGACGAGTCCTACGCCGCTGAGGAGGCCCAAGACAAGAATTTCTGCAGATTCGCAATCAATGACTTCATCTGTAGCTTCACTGCCATACAGAACGTCGACTGCCTCAGTACAGTCACTGTTCGCGTCAACGACAACACCTTCCGGTTCAAGACCAGTCTCCCCGACTGGCGGATCATCGACACCTTCGCGAATCGCAGGATCTGTATTTGGTGGTAGTACGCTCTCTGAAAGCCATCTCTTACCATCGGATAGGAAAGACGATCCTCGAAATTTAATTTTATCCGGATTTGTTCCACATATTGCGGTACACACATCTGTCGATACACATGAGCTTGTGCAAGACAAAGGGTTCAAGGGAGGACTTTGGGAGTTAATAAGGCCATTTGGGGAGAAGATACAAGGAAAAGTTAATGTGCGAGATAGTATAGGGGCTGGCCGGACGTATGACGATTTTGGAGTACGCTTTGTTCAACTGGGGGATGGGCTCGAAATACCGGATGGGATACCTGGGTCGCGAAGGAGTGGAGAGGGGAGAGTCTTGTCACCGAATGGCAACAAATCCGTACCAGATTCAATAGCTGCTCAGCGCCTGAGAACAGGAGGAGATATTCCTCAAATTGAGCGACTAGTTGATCGTCATTTAACGAATGCTGAAGAATTTCCTGGTGTCAGTGCAGAAGATTTTTTGAACTTGAAGGATAGTTCTAAAATTTCAGGGGCAACTTCGCCGTTTTATACTCTTTATCTACGAAGGTTACTTTCAGGAATACCTTTAGCCCCGCACGAAACTTTCTCACATCCAGTGGCATGTATTATCGCCATAAGTTCACGTAACAAAAATCCGATTGAAGCTTTAAGGAGGCTATATGAAGAATCAAGTCGCGGAGAAAAGCGGTTACCACTATGGGTCAATGACGATTATCTTCGCTATTATGTTCTGGTACATGACGAAGAACGAGACGATATTACAAAATCAATCACATTATTTGAACAAATGAAACGCCATTTTGGGCTTCATTGTCATCTCTTAAGGCTTCGAAGCAGTCAATGCGTGGCAACAGATGATGATAGTGTACAACTTCCACGGTGTGAATGGATAGCTGCAGCAGAGGAAATGGCCGAAATACAGGCGCGGGAGTCCCAGGAAGACCCCGAAGACTCATTTCCTTGTATATATGAATCCGACACTACTGCCATTAAAACATTTATTCGCGAGATGGTTACTCAATCTGTTGTTCCGTCAATGGAGAGGTGTGTAGCGACTTGGAACGACCAAGTTGCTTCACGGCGAAGAGGCATAAGTGGTAGATTTATGAGCTTGTCGAAAACTATAAAATGGCCTGGAGCATTTGGTTCCAGCTCACGAAGTAACTCATCAAATTCAGTAGGATCAGGTAGTAATTATGACGCATTACAGGGGTTTTACCGACCGGACTCACCGGAAGCATTGATGCGAAAGCTCGCAGATTACTCGTTTATGCTTCGAGATTGGAAATTAGCCCAGCAAATTTATGATCTTTTGCGGTCGGATTTCACTAATGATAAAGCATGGAAATATCATGCGGCAGCCAATGAAATGGCTGCTGTTAGTACCCTCATGATGCCTCATTCTATCAGTGCCAAAACACGTACTGAAACCATCGATATGATGCTTGAAATCTCATCGTACTCGTATATGACACGATGCAGTGCCCCTTATGGAGCCCTGCGCTGCTTGACCTTAGGAATGGAGCTTCTTAGGGTCAGAGGCGGTTCGGCAACTGGCGATGCAGCAAGATGGGGTGCGAGACTTCTCGAACACAAAATTGTGGGTGCAGTTGGCGACTCATTATTCAAGGAGCGTATTGCGGTCTGTTATGGTTCAAAGAGGGGACATGGAGTTGGTCTTTGGGGTAGTAGAACAAGAAAATCTGCCATGTGGAGTATCATGGCCGCCGAAGGATGGCTCAGCCTAGAGAAGCCTCATCAATCGAAAAAGAGTCTAGATGATGCTCGGGCGAAGTATGCCACATTGGCAAATAAGGACAGTTTGTTGTATTTTGCGGAAGCAAACGAATTTGTTCAGGGTCTTGAGACGCAGATCGAAAATACTTTATATCCGATCACCGAATCCCAAGCAACGATCATGCCAGACGATGATATGATAGAGACAACCATGGGAGAAGAAAGCGAAGCCTTCAATTCCCGTCCACATCGAAGAAGTCTTCTAGGTGGAGTAGCACCGCCTCCTATTGCGAGTCTTGAATCAGCGCCCTTGCATGGAACAATAATAGAAGCGGAAGAGAAAGATGAGGTTGTTACGAGCAACGATTTTGAACAAGAATAATGATAGGGGGGGGGAGCATTATCAGTTGTGAATGAGAGCCAGCGAGCTTCCTGCATATACCATTTTATTTCGAGAGGAACCTTTGACAGTGTTTGGAGGAAAACATTGCAAAATAGGAGTCTGAGGAGTTATAGATCTGGTTGAAGATAGGTCTCAGGGATGAACATTGGGGTCATATGTATGAATATGCTATGAGACGAATTCAATGATTGGCTTTAGCAATGATCAGTATTACTAAGTTTTGTGTAGTAGTCGCCCATAGATTATGACACTGATATTTTGTCAAATCTCTTATTGGTGAAAAAGATTAGCGCTATTTCAGTGTGTTTTCTGTAAGTGTGAGCTTATACTTGTTGTCCACGGATGTCAGTGCTACCAACTTCTTATGATTAGTGATTGTCCACTTAGTAGAGGGTCGCAGTGTTTAAGATCATCCGATTGAGATGCTGTCAAGATTGCCTGCACAAAACGACAAAGCGTTCTTAGAGCGGTCGCAGATATTTCTCAATTCCTGTCAAATCGACATTATCAAAGTCCTCGCGTCTCTACTACTAATCGTTCGTAGCTTTGCACCTATCTGTGAGACGCAATAAGAGGGAAAGTCAACACTGTACGAGTTTCATAATCAATCTGTCGGTGATGATGGCGAGACTATGTATCGGTTAGTATTGATGCTGGTCTCTAGATTATCGGTGAAATACGTTTCCATAATCCCTTTGTCTGGGTGCAAATTGGGAATATTGTTGGAATAGATCCTTACATTTACGCCAATTGTTGTTCACGCGACCTTCAATCTAGAAAGTATTATCTCACGTGTAGGATAGTTGTTTCTTCCGAAAGGGGAGTGATGAATTTGAATAATAATTTATCCCTAACTTTACGGTCTAATTCTAACTTAAAGCAGAGGTAATAGTAATAACAGCGCAATCGATCCAGCCGAGTGCCTGATCCCCCTCTCCCCCAAACGAGCTAAACGAGTGTGTGAGTTCTATCATGATACATAGTATGAAAGCAACAAGCAAAAAAACAAAACAAAATACAAATATTCTCCCCTTCTCCCTCCTCCATGCCCCTTGTCTTCCCTTCCCTAAACCTCCCACCCGCCTCCTAGAACCTCATTCCTAGATACTAAACTCTCATTCAAGAATTCACATGAAACATTCCCCACCCCACTAGTAACATTCATCACTATATGGACTGTCACTTCCCGCCAACCAACAGCCTTTGTCGCAGTATTTGGCACCTTCCAGCAAACCATCTTTGGCGCATGTGAAGAGTCCGCGGAAAATATGATCATCGTCGGCTTTGAGGTTGGGGGTACTTTGGAGCACTTGCATGATGGTGTCGTGGTAATTGCCTGGGGTTTGTGTTAGTGGGTTGGGTGTTTTAAGGGGGACCGGGGAGGGCAGGAGAGGGAAGGGGAAGGGGACGAGAAGCAGAGGAAGAGAGGGGGAAGAAACGCAATCGTACCGATAGTGAGCAAATCTCCGCCACAGTAGCTAAGACCAACAGTGCAACTCTTTGCAATCGCCTGGGCGCTGAAGACAGAGAGGGTAAGGGTGACGAGAGTGGAGAAATGCATTTTGATTGGGCTTCGGGAATGTACGAATCGTGTTTTATAACTCAATGAGGAGCAGAAATCGTTAGTGGTATTGTTATTGATGATATGATAAGTAGAGCGAGATGGTGCTTGTCGATGATACTGAACTGAAGAGAAAAGTAAAGGAAAATCTTGCAGCTCTTATAGATTACATTCTTCATTCTCCTATCGAGACGACCCGTATTCCCATTCCAGGCATCTCATATACTGCAACGTTAGTATATCTCGGCGTTCCTTCGCTAGATGTTGGTTGTGCTTGACGCTGTGTATCAAGCGTTTGACGCTAGGCGTCAACATCTCGAGATTTGTTTTTACCGCGAGCCAAGCTCAACTTACAATTCTGCAAATAGGCAGCACGAAAATTATCTGTAGCCAAGGAGTGAAATGTAGGTAAACCAACCCGCGGTTTACTCGCCAGAGATTTTACCTGCCCTACGGATTATTTGCGTTCCCTATTTTCAATTAAATTTGAAGTTATTCCCAAACCATTTTGCAGCCTGAAAGTGATCCGCAGATGATTTGCAGACAATTTACTAATACCTCCGTCAATTAATATTTTCCAGCTTGACATTTGCATCGTTATCAATATATCAATTCCAGTGATTTTAGCAGTATTGAATACCACCGCTCAAAGTCTTCAATTCCATTATCAAATCTAAACATCAGCTCAAATTCGTGCAAAGAATATCCGCGTCAGAGAAGCGAAGAGTATCCCATGACACACACAATCCACACACTCCGCACCAAAGATTTATTCGCCTACCCTCTTTCCTCTCCCACACGATTCCCTCTTCATGATCCTCGTTTCTTATTACACACTGCACAGCAACACAAAAAAGAAAGATAGGAAATTTCACACGGATATCCTGTGTACAGACTGAGTTCTGATGACCTGATGTACTTCTTAGAAAACAAAAATATGTATACAACAAGTGTGGTAAATCCCATCTCTCCCGAGGTCTCTACATACACACAAGTGAGCACATCACGATTACCACTACTATCATAAACATGAAACTCTCCAATCCATAATTATGTAATAAATCCAAGCCCAAAGAAAATTTCCAAAAGCAACCATAGCTAACACCGATACACCTGCCTACTAGATAGTTATACAAACCTACATGACAAAGCTTGATTCACTAAAATCCAAGAAAACATTGATGGTATGGAGAATTAAACACGAGGAAAAGATAGGAAGAGAACTAAAAGTCTACATTGCATGCCATTTGATCACCGAGAAGATGAAGGAACGAACAATATAAAGAAACATATAACCACTAGCCCGTTATACATTCGAGTACTTTATAAAACTTGGCGCCTAATTCCCCGCGAAGTTTTGACCACCACGGAACAAATTGGTAACGCCAAACAATCTTGTTTCGTCGATGTATAGCTAGGAATTTTTCTTGCATTCAAAGATCGCATCGTTCCACAAAAGACCTTTGATCAAATACAATATAACTATATCTCTTTAGTCTTGGTATATCCTATCCAAACGCCACTTCCCCTGTAATAGGACAAGCCACTAAAAGCGTGATGTCCCTTTTCCCACATCCGAATATTCCAAGCCCAAGCCCCATATACTACCAATACCATATCATTTTGATATCAAATCCGAACACCAGTATCCTCTCCCTCTTCATCCTTACCCGCCTCCCCAACAATAAACTCCAATACTTTACAAACCCTCTCATTTAAAATTCCACCTCTCGCAAGTTCATCTTCCGAGTCCAGTCTCTCGTCCAATTCCTTTGCTTCTGATCCCGTTTTCATTGTTCTTCTCTCCTTTTCAACTCGTGCTTTGAGAGCCCTGTCAACTCTGACAGGAACAGCTACTACCACCCTTACTAATAAAAGCATCATCCTCGCTTTCCCTACTAAATCCCATCTTCCCGATCTTCTCAGCCTCTTCTGAACCCTCCATATCCTCCCCATTTCAATATATATCAATAAGGCCCATACCCGTCCTCTCATAACCAATTCTCTTACTTTTATAAAAGCGACTTCGATGGAAGAAGTTACGTCGGTATTAATGAGGTGAGGGTATTGCGAATTCAGGGATGATAGAAGAGAGCGGATGGTAATAAAGTCGCCTGTAAGGAAGTCATGTATGAGTGATGAGACTGTAGTTCGAAACAAATTGTCGGAGGCTAAGGACGGAGAAGGATGTTTGGTGGGTAACGAAGTGGTAGTAGAAATTGAGGACAAAGAAGTAGCGGAATCGTAAGCTCGACGAGAAGACGGAGCTTTGAGAATTTCGAAGGAGAAGGCTAGACGTTGGAATGCGCTGAATGATAGATTGTCAGTTCACAATCAACACAATAGGGGGTATGTAGGCGAAAGCGAAGGACAAGAGAAGAATTACCGGGTAGAAAGCGGATGAAAAGGAATTCTATCGGGATGACATATTTTCGATCGTTCTAAATAACATCGTCGCAATTCTGCACCCGAAGCAGATCTTTGTGCTCCAAGAATTTTGTATAGCTATATGTATTATATTGTCAATAATCGGATTCTTTGCTTTGCTTATACCCCTCAACCCCTCAACCCCTCTATGGCAAAGCGCGGTACTCGTTTGCGCCACAGCTTTTCAAAGAGTACAGGGCAAGAGAAGAGGATCACGAAAAGCAGACGACAATGCCATATACGCGCAGTAAGGAAAAGAAACATACATCTTCCTCAGTAAGAATACCTATTCATTACGAAAAACAAGTCCCAAGTCAGCAATGTTTCACATACCAAATCCTCTCTCCAGAACTCCGAGATTCAAGACCAAGCATCCAAAATCACATGTCAAATACGGGCAAAAACTCACTCTGGATTACATCATCCTTATTAGAAGCCAAAATGTCCCCGAAATCCCTCTCAATCATTCTAATACACTCTCTTCCACCCAAAATAATCGAAATAAATCAAAAGGAGTATTAAAGAATGAATATGGAAAGCATTTTGCCCAAGACAGTGAGATGTAAATGGTTACATGGAAAGGCAATGTGGAAAAAGTATGGGATCGGAGTAAAGTTAGTGCTTCATAAGGCAAAAGAAGTGGTGTGGACTTTCACATGGAAAAAAGAAATTGTGGTTGTGTGAGGCGTGCGATGATGTGTGGTGTGTGTGTTAGCGGGGGAAAATGAGTATATCCGGTTGGTTCAGGAAGGAAAGTAAAGAATTGTGCAAGGTTGTGTATGGTGGGATTTTTTGTGCAATGTAACATGGAACTGAAACGCCGAATATCTACCTAGGTAGAGACGTATCAACGACAAACCTAAAGTCGGTGTAGGCGTAGGATAAAATAGATGTTAATAGTCGCGAGGTCAGTCGTGTACTTTGAAATATTGGGACCGTATTGAGTATAACATGCATACTGAAATACGGGTGAGACAAATTAACCATAACAATAAATCATATAACCTCCGCAGAATCAGAGAACCAAGCCTCGAGCCGAGTGCATATATCGTCAGCTTTCATCTATTTCGAATAATCAACTCCAAGCTCCGATATTACCACCTCCTATCCAATTAAGTCTCAGTCTCCAAGTACTCTCTCAAGTACAGTCAGTATTCAACAACGAGATACTCAACGCCTTTGAGCTCTCCTGTCAGCTATCCCATGATTTTGAAACAAGTATCTGTTATCTTCACTTCATAGCAAGGCCTTTATCATCCATTTCACTCACCCTCTCCGTGTCTTCCTCCCTTTCTACTTTCTCCTGCCTGAAATTCTTCGCGCCGAATCCAACCCACAAGCCCTTTTTAAATGGATTTTTATAATTGTTAGATCCTGTCTAGGAGGCAATTTGATTAGGAGCTTTGGATATAGTCCCCTGAGTGGCCCTGAGCCTGAATTGGCATTATTTTTATCCTTCTTCTCGTTGGTCATTATAAAGTTGATGGTGCGTCCTTCATATTTGAGCCAAAGCCTCCCGCTCTCGTTCTCGTAAGGAATGTACTCAGCTTTTCGTGTGACCTGCATGACTGTAGAGAAATAAAAAACTCAGAACAATATCGTAGAATGCGGTTGATAATCTGATATCGTAATGATTTTGGAAGCGTGAAGTTTTTGTAGCAAAATTAGGAGTCCTCCAGTTCTTGATAGGTGTTCAAAGACCACGCCAAGTGTTCAGATCAACTGGTATACATACCAAAATCCCCCGAACTCAATATTTGTGGTGTCTTGTACAATGGTCCAACAGGAGAGAATGATTACGTGGAAATTGTAGCGCCATGGAAACAAAAATTCTTAGAGGGATCAATTCATAGCCCTGGACAGCGGTGGTAGACCTAAGACCGAATACAGCTTATTGAGACAGCATTGTGAGATTCCACAATGAAGTGTGCCATTATAAACGCTTCATATGATGAATTTCCCCAGTTCTTTCAATTCCGACAGTTTGTGTATTATAAGTCCTCTCTGACAGTCTTATTTGGTGACGAATCGCATGTAGGTTCAAGCCTCCAAATCAAACGCGCGGCTATGTAGGAATTCAAGATTTTCCTTCGAGGCCCCGTGAAAGGACAGACCAAACAGTCAAATTTGAATGTTTATGAGTAGATACGTTTCGCGTGTATAGCTGCAAGTGCATGGAATTCAGCAAAAGAATCATTCCTGAGGTTCATGTAAGGCTAAACACATCGAGGGTCCCGACATCACAAGTAACATGTAAGTTCTTATAATATGAGGTTACCCATGATAAAAGCATGAGGTTATCTCGTTGAACAGCTAGATATAATATTGACTACTAAGTCAGATGAGAAGAACTTTCTCAGATATTGACACTCGGTGAGTAGCTTCAAATTCAATAACGAGATAGGGGGAGAAGACGTGCACAATTGCGAGTGGAATTGTTTATTATAACTTTTTTTCGACTTCCATAATCAGCATTTAATTCACATGTGTCGAAAAGAATGAGATATTGGGAAATTTTCAACTTACTATATTTCACTCATCGTACTCGTAGAAGATGTTCGTGGCTGCGATATTCTTGGCGAAGACCTCGAGAATCTATTGTCAATTGTGTTCAGAATAACGAAGCACTGTAATATAGCGTTGTTATCCTGAAAAATATGGGCTTCTATGTAATCGATTACTAAGCTATATCCTCTCGAATCTCCATTTCCTTTCTACCACTAATTCTTCTCAACAACAAAATATACACCTATATAACCACGCCTCAAATTCATAATGTTTTCATCTGTTCGTAGTCCTGCTAGAGACATAATTCGAGACTCGAAACCTGATGAGGATGCTATCACGTTATTGTCATCTAGAGGTAAAATCTCGAGACTTTTTCAGCAACTTATTTCTAACACGTGACTAGTTTTACCACCGTCTTACTCTTTCGAGGATCTGTATCGAGAGCTTGTCGACGAAGGACAGGAAGGCGAAGATGTAAGTTTACATGCTTCAATCATTTATTGAATCCGAACATGTACTAAATGGTTAGGAGGAGCTAGAAAACCTCGTCATCCTTGCCAGCTGCTTGAAGGAAAATTCGAACATATTAAAAAAAGCAGATGATGATATATGGCACGAGAAGCTTGAGGATTACCTATCGAAGGAATTGCTACCTGATGGCAAGATATTTTCTCTAGATAAGATTGACGGTAATGTATCTCTGGTCAATTCAGATATTTGGAGCATAAACTCATATTTCTTAGAGGAGGACAAATCAGACAAAGTCCACGAAATCAAGCAGCGTAAAGAGAAATATAACCTCTGCATAATTTCGATAGAGAATCTACTTAGCATATCCTCGAATACATCACAACCACCGAATAACTCGACTCTTCTTTCTCTCATCCCATTCGCTAGTACTAATTATGCCTGGACGACTCCTCAGTCTCAACTAATTGCCATCACAATACTCGATAAATACGAATCTTACGCAAAGTCTCCCGAATTCTTGGTGAATCATCTCTTGAGGTCCTTCATCCGTCTCATATTTTCCGAAGCTCCCACTCCCGAATCTATCACTGCATCTTCCCGGAAAGCATTTCCATCATCTGCACCACCCCGTCATTTCGATATCCTCGAGTCCTCTCCTTCAAAACAACCTTGGAGGTCAACTATTCCATACACTATACCTGTTTTACAATGGATAGTTGATGTCATTCCTGTACGTTTTTCCCTTCTCACTCCAAGTCCAGACTAACAACCGCATTAAGCCGGATCTTCTCCGTGCGCAAGCATGGCCTCTATTAACCACACCTATTCTAATACTCCTCGATTCACCATCAAACCCAATCCGAATTCATGCTCTTCGAATTCTTCCCACGCTATTTTCAAAAATGGGTGACAAATTGCTTCAACAAACAGGACTAGGTGATGTCTTCGAGAATACTATCCACCCAGTTTTGTTATTCTTACCATCCACGACACCCGTCGAAGAAACACTCAGATTATTGCCAGAGGGATATAAAGCTTTGCATGCACTTTGTAATGCGATATGGCCTAGTAGAGGAGATGGGGAGTCTTCTAACAGTGTGAACACCATAGCCATAAAGAAGCCCTCGAAACACAACACCACCCCTTCCAAATCACCAGCTCAGCTTCGTCTAGCATTCCTTGACAGAATAATTCGCCATGCCATCCTTCCTGCCTACTTACACTGTCAAGAAATACCTTCCGTAGTTGAAATACTGGTCATACAAATCGGTATCATCATTCCAGAGATGAGGATTTCGGGCGTGAAACATCTCAAGGATATATTACCTATACTAGTAAATATTCTATCGAATCCGTTCTTCCCAGATACCTCTCCATCTCTTGTTATCAATACGCTGAAGACACTCAGAGGGGTTATTCTGGTCTTTTGGCCCCGTATTAGTACCGATGAGCATCGATTGGTTATCATAAGTGCTTTGACACTTCTGAACTGCCATATTTGTTCAAATGGCGATGAGAAATCTGAGGAACAGAAAGAGGCAAGTTCGGAGATATTAAATGAGCTATTGGAGACGGGAAAATTGTTCAAAGCGGTGGTCCAACAGGCGGGAGATGAGAATGAAAGAGAGAATTTTGAGCGGGAGTTGGCGAGAATTATCGA
Source organism: Botrytis hyacinthi (assembly GCA_004786245.1). Lineage (NCBI taxonomy): Eukaryota > Fungi > Ascomycota > Leotiomycetes > Helotiales > Sclerotiniaceae > Botrytis > Botrytis hyacinthi. Next base: position 69,747 of record PQXK01000043.1, on the reverse strand, counting down.
GACTGATGGAACTCTGGCTAGAGTATTTCCTAGGTTATTGTGCTGAAAGGGACACGCAATCTTCCACATATATATATAAGAATGCGATGTTCTCATACATGGTCACAAGACATCCCGTCGAATGGAAGATATAAGCTAAATCGTCTTGACGCGATTAAGTCAAGATCTGCAAGTAGAATCACAATGTCATATTTGACTGTATAGTTATATCTTGGTACTATTAAATAGCTCTGCCGAAGCCAGAATTACTATTCCTTTCCCCTATCCAACGAAAGAGAAAATGAACAATCCCCATACGATTGCCGAACGTTCTCTTTAAAAAGATTCTTCTTCTTTCTCACATGCCTATCTAGTTCCTCGGTGTTCAATCCAGGTATCTAATTAAAACCCATAAATCTCTCCTCTCTATCGAATTTTTAGCCAAGTCACCATCTTCGCTTTCGCTCTTGTCAGCGAGACCATCATTGTTTGCCCAGGTATGGGATAATCATCTGTATCAGAAACCCAACCACCATTTCAATTCTCTATCCCATCTCCTCTCATCTCATACCGTGAAAATGACATTGCAACCCTCAAAATTATCTACTCCTTCAGCCCTTCCTCTTCCTTTCTCTCTCCCCAAATCCTAATCCCAACTCCAATCCCCCATTTCCCTCCCCAACATTCCTCTATCTCGTATCTAAAATCTTTCTCACATTTTGAAGAAGAAATCCACACTTCACATTGCACATGATCCTAAAAAAATAACATTCAAAACGAAAACAAAATTATCATCTCGAGAAATCTAGAATAGAGATGAGAGGGATGTGAGACGGCGAAATGAATTGGGAGGTGTATAAGCAGAGAGATGAGAAAATAACACAGGGGTGCATTGATAGTAAATGGGTGGTATGAGGAGGGTATCATAGTTTGAATCTCGAGTTCTGAGGATGGAGCAGAGATGGAGATGGAGATGGAGATGGAGATGTGGAGTGAGGATATGATGAAGAATAACCAATTAGGTGATGAGTTCACGATTTGAGTGATTTGGGGATTTGCAGATGTGGGATTATTGATCCATATCATGCAGACTTGTATAGGAAGTTCGCGAGAAAGAAGAGTGTGAGAGCACGAGAGTATGGGATGATATCAAAGGATATATAAAGAATTTACTAAATTGATTTTACGTTTTATGAGAGATGAATAATACTATCTCTTGAGAAGATACAGAGAGTAATGATTGGAACGAAAGATCTAGTACCATTTTGAGAATAGAGTAAAGTAGAAATTGAAGAGTGAAGACTGAAAAGGGGTTGGAATATACCAACAAGCTGGGATCAAACTTTTCTGCCTGTATCTTGATTTTGGAAAGACTTCATTACAAAAGTCAAAGTGTTAGCTTCTCTGACACTTACAGAACGAACTGATCTATCGTAACACCTAATCCTTCCCTTGAAATATCCATAATTCTACCCAAAAGCAAACAAACCAAACACCACGCATATTCCACGACTTTCTAGAACTTCGAGCTCGGATTATGAAGCTAAAAGCTATAATATCTACCTTCTGTACATCGACAATCGTACAATGTAATCCGTCCAACTGCGCACGGGGTATACAACTAAGAATATATGCATGATCTCCACGTAACCCAGACATACTTCCGAACAATCGATGCTCATAGATCGCCCAAAACACCACGTCCCCCCAAATCAACCACGGAGATTGAGATTGGAGAGCGTTAAAGAGACATTGATAATGACTTGACACTCATCAAGATCTCTAACAACTACAGGGATTCTACCAATATTTGCACAAGAAGCGCGTAAAACAACCAACATTGATCAGAGAGCTACAAGGATCAACGTGCGGCAAAACTTATGAAGAATGATATCGTGAAATCACAAGAGCAAAATGTGAATATAGATCAAAAAGTGAGCGTCTAGCAAATCTCCATAAGAGAAGAGAACTCGAAATCAAATCCATGCTTGGTCGAGAAACATCCGAATGTTTTGAAACGTAAATATATTGATACTTGACACCGCACCCCCAGATAAGTTCTAGCAGAATATACGCCTATAACACCATGCTAAAACGAAAAACCTTGCGCCGCGCCATCGATCCCCTAATCAATAGGTTGTTGTTTAAACAAACTCTTCCCAGCCAACCATTTCCTATATGCCTTATATCTCTTCTTCTGTCCATCTTCCTCAAGTACCGTCAAAGGGTTTTCCGCCACTCTCAGAAAGCTTCTATATTCCTCGATTTCCTCATGATCTTCTTCTCTACCCCAACCTCCATTGATTCCCCCGTTGTACGCACCTTGACCAAATCCACTATCCCAACCAGCACCTCTGACCCATTCTTCGTATTCATCTACACCCTCGATATCATGGTCATCATCTCCCACTACTAATGACAGTAGTTGCGGATACTCGACATATCGCTCATAATCTTCTTCTTCGCCTAAATTGACACTGGGGTTAAGGGATTCGCTAACAACTTGAGTGAAGGTCCATTGAGCAGCTTTACTTTTGTCCAATGGTGTCATCTTTTTCCTCTCTAATCCTCCCAGATTCCGACTTGAATGGATATTGGAAGAGTAATGGTTCGAAGAAGAATTATAATTATGGAACGAGTCTTCCGTCGAATGTGATTGCGAATGAGAAGATGCTTCTTTCATGATACCAGGGGGGTTGTGTTGATGATTTTGTGATGCTGTCGAATGATACGATCCATTGTCAGAGAGAGGGTATGACTCCTGGATCGGCTGAAGCCACCTTTGAAGACTAATACGTTTCGTACCGGCTCCACCAGATCTGATTGATGCATCCTCTGGAATATCGTCATCAGCCCTTATATCAGTGATGTCAGGAAATGACACCTCCTTTTTCTTGCCCTTTGCATTAGGAGATGATTGGTGAACAGGTGGTTCTTCAACATGAGCAGTAGCATCAGCGCGAACTTTGAATGGCGACAAATCGTAGCCGACGCGAGACTCATCACGATGCTGTGATCGGGGCATGAGACGAGCGGATGAAGACATTTTGCCCGGATAAGTAAAGATTTTAACCATGGAAGAGATGGAGAGAGGCTTGTAATACTCAATCCAATAGTCATCAAAATAGTTGAGAGGTTTGTTCGTCAAGACACCTTGTGGATCGGAATATGGGGGTAAAGTCTTTTTCTCGAGGAAAGCAGGTGTGTACCAATTTATATAACTTCGACGGGTACGCGGAGACCAAACACGTGGATCGGTATGATGAAGATGATAGTCAGTTGCTAAATCCCATAACATTGGCTGTCCATGTTCGTAGACGTAATTTCCGAGGAATAGATTATAAGCTTCCTGTCTTTGGCCATCAAGGAATGAATTGTTGTAGTATCTTCGGAAACTTTCTACCATATCTCGAGACTGACTAGTCCATTGATTAATTTTTCGATAAGTCTCCATAGTGTTGACTAATTGTGAGCCTCCATATTGAATTGCAATTGTGTCACCATGCCCGTGATACATAGATGTGAAAAGGTTTATCGCATCAGTGTCATAGTTAATTGAAGGCTCACTCAGAATACCTAGAGCATGGAGTTGATATCCAAGAGCTCTTTTACCAATGACAAATTGAGCAGCATTAGTTCGGTCCAAACAATCAATACAGTTAGTTCTAGCAACGCCATTCTGCACAGTCGGCATTGTTGTTTTGCCGTCACCGTTATGGAATATTCCAGTATGAGTAACAACCTCATTACCCATACTCTCAAGCGTACCAATCACATCTTGATCTCGACTTTTTGAAGCGCGACTCATATCCCATGGTTTGTGAATAATTTTCTTGTCTGCTGGAAGAAATTGATTCAAGTAATTGATTGCATCTGTGAACTCATGTAAAAGTTTTGACTCTCTGGGTGTCCTTTCTTTTGCTTTCACCAGGTTCAATACATAAACGGGAGCTCCGTATCTCTCGAAGAGGTTATCAAAATGCAACGCAGCTGCACTGTAAAATGGATCTACCAGGTTTAGCTCGATAGGAGGCTTGGGAGTTACACCGGTGTTGTCTTGAGTCCAGTGCAATGGGATACTTCCGCGATGTTGCACATAAGAAGTGTAATTGGGACTGGCATAGAGCTTCGGCCCGGGAGCATGTAATGAGGTTGTGGTGTTTTCTGAGACTATTTGTTCAGTCTCCACATCATTTGCGACATATCCCTAGAGGGAATTAGCAGATGTCTTGAAGTAGATTGATTCAAAATACCATATCATTAGCACCACGCTTCAAAAATCGGGCACCAGCAAAGTATCTGGACCGTCTTGCTATAATTGTTATATAGACTATTCGTCCCCATACCGGTAGAGCAGCTTGCGCGAGATACCCATGAATTACTGGTACACACCAATCATAAGTATTCTTCAGAAGGTTCTCTGCGGGACTCAATAGATGACTGTTCCAAACGAACATGGAGTTGTAATCTTTGGGATGAGGCGATGGTTTTCCAGCGGCGAGAGCAGCTCGCTCTGTCATAATATTATGTTGCAAAGTCCTCGTGATATCATAAGAATAACTGAAATAGAAAGACTTATTCAAATCAAGGCCGTTTAAGATACTCAGAAACCTTGACTCCTCAGTATTCCGAGTATCTGATGACTTGAATCTAGAACTAGTTGATGTAGTCAGTGGTATTAGTTCCGTAGCTTCGATGGTGTATACGAAGTGACCACCGATCATAGCAGTCTGGTTTCGTTTCGTAATCATATGCATATAATAACAACCGGTAAATCGTATGAACCCAAGTATACCCCAGACAGCACTCTTGAGTTTCATACCACCTGAACTCTTGTTCCCATCGTCAATGGCATTGAGCAACTGGGTCATCTCCTTCTTCGTGTATACAATCTCATCCTCAGTGATATTCAGGGTCCCTATCTCTGCGGTGCGATCAATCTTCAGGATTCGAAATCGAGAATCGAGGATATCGGCTCCTACAACATAATACCTCGTAGCCGTTTCATACAACGAGAACTTTTGCATGGTGCAAACACCCAAGTCTCCAACCTTTTCATATTCCGCCCCTTTATTTCGTTTCAAATCCGAGTGTGGACTGGATGTTCTCAAGAAGGGTTTACAGACAGAAGCTTCTTCGTCAGTGGCATAACCCCCAATTGAATCCCTTCTCGACCCCTCCTCGCTGGGAGGTATATTGTATGAAAGAGTTGGTATTCGTGGCACATCTTGATCGTTCTTCTCTACATCTCTAAATTCGGAAGTTAGAGGAGAGGTCATGGCAGATGTTGATTGCGAAATGGTAGAAGTGACTGTGCTTCCATCGTCGAAATGGACATGCCCATCATTAGGATCAGCAGCGCCTGGCGAGTGTCCTCGAGCCGGACTATCCTCTTGGTCTGCCATAGTGACCCGGCAGTTTCTTTCACCGTAAGTTCATTATTTTAGTTAAAGTTGTTCACAAAATTTCGAGAATTCGTGGTTGTAGAATTTGTCTTTGTTTGTTAATGTTAGCAGTCGACGTCGCATATTCACGGCATTCACTTCAAACAAGGATATTTATTTCGTCACTTCACAACCCGTCACTGATAAGGATTTACGATAAGAATCAACAACCTTGCACAACAATCATCTCAATTTCTACCATCTCAGATTCATGCAAGATAGCAGCGTCTCCAGCTCACCATGAGTGAGCTATTCAATTACCTTCTTGATAATGAGCCCCAGTTTCGTCGGTAAGTTTCTTCCCCACAGTCCTACACTCAGCTTCAACACCAAAATACTAACTATTGCCATCCAGAGCAAGACTTGCAGCCTTGTACTCTGACTTCCGCCAACAGCAGACATTGAATCCAGATGGCTACCAGGCAAATATCGAAGCATGGCAAAAGGCACTGGCAAAGGCAGCGAGAGCTGGAGTTATGCCATCACAAGGGTCGAGTCCCGATTTACTGATCTTGAGGGCCGATGACGAATTATTGCGCGCATTAGATACGAATGAATGGGGAAGACCTTTATCTCTGGGGGCTGTGTTTCAAGAAGCAATTGCGAAGAAAGAATTGATGCCCCTGGGAGATTTTATGAATGCTACCGACAGTATATACAACAGGTCTTGGACTATAAAGCCTTGGGATATAGTAGGATGGGGATTGAAGCAAATCGGCATATCTTTTGGAGGAGGCAAGCTGCCGGGTGGTAAATTGGTCATTCTTGGAAATGTCGAGGAAGCAGCAAAAGTATTCGCAGGAAAAAGTGGTACAAAGACAGGGAGGGTGGGAAGGATATATTCCAGAAGAATGTTCAAAGAGGAGTTTGGCAATGTTCTTGGGGAGCATCCTCTTTCAGATGTCGATATGGATGCTTTCTTGAAATTTCTTGCGAGGGACAAGAAAATTATAGCCTGTGATGGTGAGACCATCAAGCTGAAAGCACCAACAGACACAAAAACTCCAACTATAACTCAAGAGGATACTTCGATAGCATCATTGAAATCTTTGATTGCTGATCTTGAGATTCAAACAAAATTATTCGCTGAAAAAGTCGACGTCCTGGAGCGCACAGCAAAAGAAGCCGTTGCAAAGAAAAATCGTGTGTCAGCTCTGGCAGCCCTGAGGTCGAAGAAAAGTGCTGAAACTACTCTTGCGAATCGACATGCTACCTTATCACAATTAGAAGAAGTGCTTTCCAAGATAGAGCAAGCAGCTGATCAAGTTGATCTTGTCCGAATCATGGAGTCCAGTACAAAGGTGTTATCAAGTCTCAACAAGGAGATTGGTGGTGTAGAGAGAGTGGATGACGTGGTTGATCAATTGAGGGAGCAAATGGGACAAGTTGATGAGGTCGGAGATATTATTGCTGAGCCTGGCCAAACGAATGTGGTGGATGAGACCGAGGTGGATGACGAGCTGGAAGCTATGGAGAAGGAAGAGACGAGGAAGATTGAAGAAAAAGAACGTCTGGTCAGGGAGGAGAAAGAAAGAAAGGAGGCTGCAGATACAAAGCGCAAGTTGGATGAATTGGAGGAAGTGGAACGACAAGCAAGAGAGGCCAAGAAAGAAGACGAAGTTGTTGTTGAGAGTACACAGGGTTTACGACGAATGTCCCTAGAACCAGAGCTAATACCAGAGCACGCTTGATGCATTTGTATTATTTTTTCTTTATAGATTGTGTCTTTTACTGGGGTTTCACATATACGGCGTCAATAGTTAAATGGGATATACTTTTCTTTTGATAATATGAAATCAAATATCAAGGACAAATTTATTTGAGAATAGTGGTGTGGTCATCCATCCATAACTAAGTTACTGGAAGCCACAGTGACTTGATGAGGAAATCCCATACCCATGAATCATCTATCAAGCGAGCCCTGGGTTTACTCCTCTTACCATAATTTATCTTCTCGTCTTCCCTTCCACCCTCAAAATATTGCTCAGATTTCAAATTGATCTGCACTGTCATCTGGTTTCTATCCAGGAGCCACAGAGTTCTTTTCAACTTTTTGCTTCATACGCACCGAATAAGCCAGCCAGCCGTCTGGTCGAGCAGTGATCAAATTTACAAAAAGATCTCAATGCTCAGAGCTTCCCAGCCCTCACCTTCCCAACTTCCATAACCGTTTCTAAATTCGACCAATCCAAACTCTTCGATCCTATCACTCATTGCTTGATGACTATCTACTCATCCTGACTTTCTGGAAGACGTCGCATAGGTACATATCTGGCGCGATCTTCAATTTCTCGTCTGTCACATCATACAAAAAGCGCAGGCTTTCATTCATTGTTTCGATTTGTTATCCTACTTCTGCTCCCACCATTAATACAGTCTCGCTCTGCGCAGTAAATCTTGTTACTGAGTTCTTGAATTGTTGCATTGAAGAAACCAAACGGCTGTGCAGATACGTGGTCTACTCGAATAGAGGCAGTCTTGAATGGTACTGAACACTTCACTTAGGTATTTCGCAAAGAACAGTACCACATTCAACACTTTCGGGCAATAAGATAGTTTGAAATTGTACGTTGATCTCGAGATTGCTTACTTTTTTTTATATAGGATAATTCCCCCTCTTGGAATACTCTGTAAGTATCATTCCCAGCAGCTTATAATATCAAAGACATCGCATAATTAGCAAACCTGTTAGACGAGGGATTGTAATTATTCAATAGGCTATTCATTAACGTCCCTAATACAAATATGATCTTCCAAGCATCTCTCAAAAAAGAATATGATAGCCTCTCACTTATTTACTTACCTCTTTCTATTCCACCCACTGTCTCCCCCCCCCCTCAAAAAATATACCAAAAATTCAAACCAGCAAAAGAGGTTCCACCACTCTTGTAGTACATCCTCTCGCCCACACTCAAATATCTTGAGGTCCCACAGAAGCATGTCTACTCCGGGGTAATAATCAAACTCTCTTGAGTTGATTTGATGTCACATAGTTTTGTACTATGGATAAAGGGCAAGGGGAGGTCAATGTTTGCCATCACCCTTATAATTATGGATTCAAACCATTTTAATATTTAATCTCATGATGACTACTCTAGTCTAATCAGGGTATAGTCTTGATTCATGGCATTAAACCACGTATTGGACTCTAGAAATCTTCAGACTTTTGAGTCAATTATAGGACTTTCCTATAAAGTGGATCCATGGGTTCGACCCAGGTATCTGCGGAGATCAAATCCGGAGTATCCCAATTACCAGTAAGTCTCAGTGGTAATTGGTGATGATTGGGAGGATTTTGAGAACTATCTAGGTGAGGGATTCTAGTTGGGAGGAAGGGGTGAATGTAGATGGTGGGAATTGGGGAAGGAGCGTGACTGGAGCTAGGACAAAATGTTACTTGTAGTCACGGCCGGGTGATCTCACCATACCGAAATAAGAAGCGGTAAGAGGTATTTTGATTGTTATTATGAAGACATAAACAAGGGATAAAAAGAGTATTTTTACGGACTGTTTAATCTTTGCAGCCTTCTGAAGTAATCTCATCACTCCCTCAATATTCTCGATATCATGGATCATCTCCTACGCCATAAGGAATAATTATCAATAAGTACTCACCAAGCAATCACTCAGCTACGCTCTAGGTATGGTATTCTGATATAGCACATAAAATTAGTCCCGAACTTGTTCAATAGTTACCCTTACTTTTAGAAATGGTCAAAATAGAAAGCGAGCTATACTAGGTAGCGGTAATCAATGCCCATTACTAACACATTATTCTCACTTGGTACCTAGGTATACTCAAACGTAGGAAATGGGAGATTTTGAAGAGAGAAGTGATGCGCCTTGCGCAATCCAGTATTGATTGATTGGTTGGTGCATATAGAATCGACATGGCTTATTGTCCTGGTCGTCTAGAAGGGACAGAAGATGAATGGCTTGTATAAATTCAAGGCGATGGAATTATTGTAAACCTCATATAGCTATAAAACTGCTAGACCTGTGAAAGCATGTAAAGGATAATTCATATGGAAACAAAGAAGAGAGTTGAAAAGATGAAAGGTTGAGAAAGGGTATCTTATATATTATGTTCATCTGTTACGGCCTCATCGGTCCATTTTTATTTATATCTGCTCCTGCTCCTGCTCCTGCAAATGAATCTTGTACATGCGTTATTGGCATGTTTTTATCATGTTGTGATGATGGTGGAGCAGCCATCACGTACTCCGGTATTCCTGCACTTTCTGAGAAGAATCGCTCATTAGGTAGTGGACTGTTGGCTTCTGATGCCCCTGGCAGTGGTGGTATTGGGTTGTTTTCAGATATCCGCTCGCGCTGAATCTCTGGCAGCAAATCTTCCCACCCCTTCCCAACATCCCCACTGAGTGCAATACCTGATGAATCTTGACTAGATACCGGTAGCACTGTAGTAGAAGTTAAAGAGTCCGATTCTAACTCTTTAGAAGGCTTATTCTTTGCTATTTTCTGACGAGCCTGAGCTATTAAGTCTTTGAAGCCATTCTTATGTTCTTCTCCCCATGCTTGCCCGTCAAAATCCTTATCCTTGATATGAACGGATAATGCGCTTGGTTGTGGTGCTCTTGATCCTAGCGTCCTTTCCCAAGAATCTAGATCCCTTTTCAACTGCGCTGTACTCCTAGGATTTTTTGCATCACAGTTGGCATTCCATATGGTCGTATACTCTGTTAATCTCTTCCTCATCATTTCCCTCCCCCCACCAGCCGAAATCCCTAAATCTATAAGCTTTTTCTTCAAAGCCTGGTCTTTGATCAAACTGAAATTGACGACGGGTAATCGCTCCGGCCGTCTGACTGGCTGAGATAATGGAACTGATGGTTTCGATAAAATACTCGTAGGTTGAGGAGTAGTTTCGGATTCCGCAAGGCACCTCCCAATGTGAGCTTCAACACTTTTTGCTGTCATCCGTCGATTGCATACCGGACATGCAGTAAGGCCATCATCTGCGGAAAAAGGTTAGCCACTGTCCGTGGAATTATAAATTAGCTCTATGGCCAATTACCTGGTTCGAAATCTGCATCATTGTCCCCTTCGTCAATAACTATCACTGCTTCCTGTGCTGCCTCGGAGCTCTCGAGCCGTCTTGCTGCCTGGCGAGTCGAAGCCCTCGTTTTTTTACTTGCTTGTTCGTCCAATCCATCAAGATCTGATCTTTCACGCTTCCTTTTGGGAGATGTAACAATAGATTCCACCATAGGTTTCCTCGCAAGTTCCAGTGCTGCCGGTCTAGCCCTTTTAAAAGCTTCCACCAAATCTTCAATAGCAGCATTTGATTTCAGCTTGACTTCTTGGTCGTTCGATCTACATGTTGGGCATTTCGAGTCATTATTGAGGCATCTTCGTATACAAAGTGAACAAAATGTGTGCGAACAAGAAGTGATCATTGGCGTGGTGAAGAAGTCCTTACAGACTTGACATCGTAATAAAGAATCAACATCTGCAAATTTAGAAAGTGGCGTCCCTAACCAATCCGTTGAATCTGCTATATCAAAAGAATTATCCTTTGGCCCTCTAATATTCATAGCTTCTTCGATAAGAGTTTTGGTCGACTTTTTCGTAATAACTGTCTTGCTTGTCGCATTCTTTCTTCTGGACGGAGGTGACATCCTGGAGATTTCGCGTAAAGTGGTTGACAGACGCGTCGCGATTCCTAGTTTATCAGTTGCCGTAACCTCGAAAATAAATCAGATAACAGCTCCAGCAACCTCTTGAGACAACCACAAAGTTGGACAAAATGGCGGATTTTAAAAGTTATCTTGCAGCGAGTATCTTGACAGAAGACAAAGTGGTAAGCAATTGTTTGTGGGTTTATATTATTTTAACTGAAAGTTCTTAGGTCACTTATAGACTGCTTAGTCGGGTGCTCAAGGTCCATGTAAATACAGCAAAGGAGTATGTCGTTTTCCGAGCTTTGTAGTATACCTTCTGCTAACATTTTGACAGAATGCTGTTTGAGTTTCATAGAGTACAGAATGCAAAGAAACCAGGAACAATTTATGCAACTTATCTCATCGGTGGAACAAAGAAAAAAGAAGCGCCTACAGAGATTGAAGCGCAAAAAGATGGCGAAGACGATTATATGCAGAGCAGTCCATTTGTTGGAAGCTCAATGCCACAGGCCGAAGGAAGTACCGGCGAAGGCTCTACATTGAGTATAACATTGACTCGAGAGGAGGATTTGGAAAGTTGGAACCCCGCCTTTGGCATGCCATACTTCGGAGCTAACAACCTCCAGCAATACGGTCTCAGTTTGAGCATATTTCCTCAATACATATCTATAGTTTAGGGCCTCATCCATTGAAGGTACGACACCTTTATATATCCATTCTCTCCAAGTACTAACAATTTGTAGGAGCTCCAATTGCTCTCAGACTCGACCCGAGAAATCCAAACACTCGCCAAATCCGAAGACCCCCTCGAATCCTACCATAAATATGGAGTAATAACCAATCCAAATGCCAAACGCCGCACCCGTAAAGCACCACCTATTGTAGCTGCCACACAAGCATCCGTTCCAACTAGACCTGCGACTGCGAAATCCAAACTCAATGAAGTCCAAGAGGCTCCTAAATCATCCTCGTCCTCCAAAAAGCCCGAACCCAAATCACAACCATCGAACGCCAAAGATTTCTTCGGCAGCAATGGGAAAGAAAAAGCTAAGCCAAAGCCACAACCGGATTCTACAAAAGCCGAATCTTCGACTGCGCCTTCGAGTAAAGAATCAACACCAGCTCCTCCTGCAAATCTGAAGCGCGAATCTAGTAGCATTTTCAAGGCGTTCGCTAAAACTCAGCCTAAGAAAGCAAAAATTGAGGAAACAGAATCGAGCATAAAAGATGATACTGCGATGAAAGATGTCTCTGATGACGACGAGGAAGATACATGGATGCCAGCGCCTGTCAGTAAAGAAACCAAGTCTCAAGATCGAAGTTCCAGGAAAGCAACACAGGAGAGATTAAGGAAAATGATGGAAGATGACGACGAAGAAGAAGAAGAAGAAGAAGCAGCAGAAGAAAAGGCAGCACCCTCTCCAGCTCCTGAAACACCTGCCGAGGAATTAGAAGAGGAAAAAGAACCAGAGGAAACCAAGGAAGAAGAACCTGTCGCGACTACAAGTAGTGGACGAAGAAGAGGCAGAAGAAGAGTCATGAAGAAGAGGACTGTGAAAGATGAAGATGGCTATTTAGGTAGGTTACTCACGAATTTCATTCTCTTTTCCATGCACACTGTACTAACCGAAATATCAGTAACGAAACAAGAAGCAGCCTGGGAATCGTTTTCAGAAGACGAGCCTGCTCCAGCGCCTAAAGCTAAAGCGGCCCCTGTCTCCACTAAGCCCAAGAAGGATGCACCAAAGAAGGGACAGGGGAATATTATGGCGTTTTTTGGGAAGAAATAGTGTTTCTAGCTGAACTTCAGGGAGTGATTGTTGACGACATTTGATAGCGAGCTGAATTGAGCATCATAGAGGTTGTGTGATCGCGGATAGCTTTGATCTAAATGCATTGGTAGCAAACAAATATAATATAACCAAATCACTGTATTCGGATGCACGACATGCACAATTGCAAAAATTGCATTTAGATCTAACTTTTCTTTGTAGAATATCAAATACATACAATCCGCCTTGCTTCGTCAACAAGTATGACCCAGCTAATCTGACTAGTCGCCCAGAAAACTCCCTCCATAAGTATAACTCCAATCATAGCATGGCCATTGCATCCATACTTTCATGCACCAAGGCTCTTCTTGACAATTAAAGACGTCAAGTCTCGAGATCATAAGGATCAGCGCCCTCCCCAAACAAAAGATGAGGTTTTCGTTTTGCGAGATCGAGAATTGTTTGTGCAAAGACTGAGTTAGCCCCTTTGTAAATGTTAGTATCTGGATTTTTTACATGCGATGGGTCCTATAAGACACGCGAAGACGGAAAGGGGAAGAGAAAATGAAGACATACATGCAAACCAACTCCTCGTATACTCCTGTATACGGTTGACATTAATACTCTCATGAATCAGTCCCAATCTACTCGCTTTCAGAACTAAGTTCAAACACTCCATGATCTCATCATCATCATTACTAGTCATGGCTTGCAATAGTAAAGACATAGGCCATGCATTTTCAGGGCCGATATGTGGCCCTCCGATGCCTCTGAATGCTTTCCCTTCGAGATAGTATGGATTTCCTTCTTTAGACAAAATCATTTTTCTGGTATTTTTATAGATTTGGTCGTCATTACTGCAGAAACCGAGGATTGGCAGGGCGAGGAGACTAGGCACATTGGCATCGTCCATAAGGATCTGTCCACCATAGCCATCAACTTCATATGCAAATACTTTACCCCACTTCTTGTGTTGTACGACGGCGTGCTTCATAATGCCATCTTTGATACTTTGCGAACGCTTCTCGAGAGTTTGGGCCAAATCGGAACGCTTGGCTACTTTGAGGATCTCGGCGGTGCGTTTCAATTCGACGGACATCTGCGCATTCGCTGGGATGAAGAACCCTAGAATCGTAGTATCGTCTGAAGGGCGGAATGCGCTCCTTATCAAGCCTGTACCGTAATTCAATGGGTTTCCAACACCAGATAATGGTAAAGTTTCGGTTCCCTGGTCGGTTCGACGGCTGAATGTGTAGGCATTACGTTGGAAACGACCAGTCTTTGAATCAAAGCTTGATTCGGATTGTTGCTCGATGACCATGAGAAGGGTGTCTAGTGCGGTCAACCACCGTGAATTGATAAAGTCAGTCGATTTAGTGTGGTTATAGAAGGCGTTTCCTAGAGCCAGAAAGTTGGCAAGGGAATCTAGCTCGTATTTACATTCAAAGACGAAAGACGGCTCGTATGCGGGGTGGACATTGTCATCTTGTCCGTTTTGCGATGCAGCAAGCTTCGAGGGCGGGGGAGGTTGAAACGCGTTGCAATACGGCGACTGTATAACATACTCTGCTTGTGTATTGATAGCTCCCAAAATCAGATTGAAAATAGCTGGATCTTTGTTTGACAAAGGCTGATACTGTAGCAATTGGTTTGTAGAGTCTCTGAGCCACTCCGCATTGATGTCTCCCGTAACCACGAATGACTGCGCTCCCTGCCATTTCTGATTGCTCTGGGCACTTCTCGCCTTCAATTCCGTATGCTTTGTGATTCCGTCGACGTGCCATCGTACAGTGGTATCGAGAGTATTGGGGAAAGCGTTTTCGAACAGTCTCGCGAGGTCCTTGTTAACCATCTTGAGCGACATATCATCGATGACCTTCTCCACCAGAGGGGAGGAGAATGTTCGACATTCCTCAGCAGGTCGTTGAAAAGGCAATTCCATAGGTCCATCAGATACTGGCCCATGCCTGAAAGTCGAATATTTCTTATAATCTGGACATGCTTTCGCATACTTATGAGGATCGTTTATTGGTTCTTGTGGTCGATATGGCGATTGAGCTATTGCTCCCAAAGCTCCGAGCCACAGGAGCCATGTTTGAAGGGGAAAATGGCCCATTGTAGTTGATTAAAGATATACGGTAGGTAATGAGGCGTTTTCGAGCTTTTTCGAGAAGAATCAATCTTATTTCGACATCTGAATAAATGTGGATAGCTATTTGCTTTCTGAAAGGAGAGCTGTTGCAATGAATTCGATGGTCCAAGCAATGATTGGCGTTTCGTGATGGAATATGTGCTCGTCTTTCTTCCGTTTAAATCAATTCAGTCTTTCATGAAGCATGAGTAAAGGATTTTTTTTTTGGAATCTCAATGTTAGAAAAATGCCAATTGAGATTCGATATCATAAATTATGAGTTGATAGAGGCTTGCGTCTGCAGAATGGCAATCAACAAGTTGGGGAAATGGCAAGCCCACAAGCCTAATCTCTTGGCGGTGGGGTGCTTCCGCGATCTCATATTAGAGCTAGGCTCCTAGGTAAGCCGGTCGGTGGCTCTCTCAAGATAGACGAGCGAGACGAGTTAGTTATTTCTAGAATCCGCTTAATTTATACACCTGTATCGTGAATCATTCAGCACCCTTTTTAGGTTTCCATTAGATTTGCATACAACATTATAGTTTGAGGATTTCTTAGAAGTTGTGTAATTGGCCCCAAATGCTCTCCCGGGCCTGTTGCCAATCATTCCTATGTTATTCCTCTTGCTCAAATCTGTCTCGCGGTAATCTGCCTTGGATCTTTACCTGCTGCACTGTATTTCGGGTCAAGGTCAATTGTAGTGTCAGCGGATGAATGATTGGTTCAATCTCTCGTCGCTCTCTTCTGTTACAATATTATCAGGGCACACAAGCGCAGATGGTGTCTGCAAAATATTCTCTTAAAGTGATATGAGATTATGCGCAAAGAGAGAGCATACCTTCTTCTACTTCCTATGATGGCTATACATATACAAGCAAGAACTAATTATAAGTATTGGGCAAGGATGTTTGGCAAATTTGGCACACTGTTCCCATTCAGATAATCGTGCCTTCTTCAAACAGTTTGGTGAAAATCTATCGACGGTCGTCATGCCAATTTTTGACCAGAAGCTTGTCAACTTGCCTCATCGCCTAAAAGTTCTAACCATATCACGTAATTATCACCGACGAGAATGGTATTACTATGAGCTTAAAAACAAAAACGCAATAATATCTGTTTCGTCTCTATTTCAATTTCTCCTCCTTAGATACCTAAGTCATCTTTTCCCAAGCTGTAACTGAAGTTGGGTTATTTTTCTTAGCGACTCTTCCATCCTTTTCTTCTCTTGCTCCAATTCTATCTTCTGGTCTCGCAAAGTCATGTAAATATTCGAGTCCCCAGAAGCTGTCTGCTTTTCAGGTGAGTGAGACCTGGTTCTTCCCTCGCCCAGGTTCAGAATTGTTTGCAGCTGCTTGCCATATGTGTATACCTGCGCGATGCGCTCATTTGCATCAATGACAACATGTCGAATATGCGATTGCGTATCAATATCTAAAAAGTAGAAACTAGGTTAGATAATACTTGGCTCTAAACTAGAAAATCCCTCACCTTTGATTTTAAGTGCATAAAGAGAAGACTTCGAACAAAAGTTAAGAATAATGTAATCTTCGGGAATACCCCATTTGTGATACTTCCCTCCAGCTTTAAAGCTATCTGCATGTTCTTTTTGTTGCCAGATTGAAGTATCTCAATACCCCATCTTTTGCCAAAGATAAAGAAATCAATTCGTCCATCCTTTGTTTCAGCATATTCTGACAAAATGGGTAGATTATGAAGCTCCTGGTTAAGGCAACAATATATCTCATCCGAGAATACTGCCTCTGGAATACCCCAATTAGTATTGGACTGGAAATTAATGTTTGACGAGGGAGAGCGGTGATGCAGAACAGATGTGCTAAATCTTTCGATGGCGTTTAAACAGGCTTGCTGAAGGGTGATTGTATTTGAACTGGTTTCTGCTGGTGGACCTGGAATGAGACGTCGATATGCGATTCTGTCCGGCGTTAGTATAAAGAAAGCGCAGGATGAATGCACATACCTTTTATGTATTGGGGAAGCAAAAATGTAGGTGACTTCGCTACTTCCATGCTTAAGATACTCTGCATGTAGGAATCCCATTCTATAAAAAAATGCTAATGCATCCATGTTATTCGTTCTTAACTCTGTGTAGCCTTTGGGCAGTCTAGCTACTTTGCGCATTGCATTTGCAACATCCGAATATTTGAGATGGCTGTAAGATGGAGAATGCATCAAATATTTTTTCAGGTGTTTCTCTCCTACGACTGTTCAGACGCCTCTGCCCCATTCATTAAGAAATTCCAGTAGGAAACCATGCTCGACAATGATCTCATGACAGAAGGCTGGCGACCATCTTCGACGGTTTCGGATGTTCTTATTTTGCGAGAAATGGTTAGCATATTCTTCAATGAACAACTTTTTCGGTGTAGCCGAGGAGAATTCACCTGTGAAATCAACATTTCAAAATAACCCCAAATTAATCCAACCATTCCCGGATGACCGTCAGTAGCAGAGTGAAGATACTCGGCTATAGCTACTCGATCAACGCTATCAGGGTCAAGACAATTCTCCAGAATCCATTTATTAACTGCGGTCAATGTCTCATCTGATGTGAAGAGCATACATAAACTGGATTTTGATGGTCGTAATTCAATACGATTGAGACCGTCTACTTTCGAAGCTTGCAATTCAATGATCGGTTCTTGAATCTCAGGAATGCCAGCATCCCCATAAAGGCAAACAAGCACAAATATTGATCGTGATCTAGTGTAGCGGTTCTTGAGTTGAGAGATCCAAAATTCTTCATCTTCATAAGAGCCTTGAGCTTTGTCAATGAGATAAATAATTTTGGCGTTGGAATTAAGTGTACGATATCTGGCATCGTCTTTTCTCGCCCAGGTTGCATTTTCGTCTAAAAAGTCTTAGTATGGAACATTATTGCGCCTATTTTTGGGCTGCCAAACAACGAATACAGGCTCAAGCTCTGGATTGTGAAGAAGAATATGATATCCAAGCAACTGAAGAAGGGTTGTCTTTCCCACTAGAGGTGTAGCACGAATAACCGCCATTCCCGTTTTTAGTGTAAGCTGCAGAACTGAAGAAACTAGACCTGGTCTTTCGCAAATAAAAGGGCAGCGGGTATTCCATGAGCTTAAATCATGAAGTGCATGGTCGTTAATCTCGTGTCCACAGTTGACACAGATAGGAACTAAAAGCATGAAGACTCCTTGAGGGCAATCACAATTATGACAAGGCCAGTGAGTGATAGTGGTAGAAGGGAGATCTGACCAATCAATGATTGTGTGTCCTCTGGCAGGCTTCTGTTGTTTAGAACCTTTATTTGGGTGAGTCCGTTTCCGTGCTTGTCGTCCGGTATGGTGCTTGGAATGTTTCTGACGACGCTTTGGTTTAACAACAACTTTTTGTAAAGTAGCATTTGAGGAGGAAACATTGGGAAGAGGCAACTCAACATCCTTTGAAATAGATGAGAGAAGTCTTTTAGACATAGTTCTAGTGGTTGCAGGCATTTTCTATGTTAGGTAAGTAAAAGCAGACTTGTGAAGAGGAAAGAAAGTTCTTGTTTCTGCGTTATCGATAGATCAACATCATTTCTTTGTTATGAAGAAAGTGAAGGTAGCATGTTGTTGTTGCATGATCCATTTCTGCGAACAAAGGAATCACAATTGACCATACCCAACTCTTTCAGACTTCCTTAAGCATTTTGGTAAGGTCTTATCGAAGTTATCAGAGGGACAACCTGGAAAATGCCTAACCTCTAGCTCTACATACATAAGAGATGCTTTGGCCTGAATTATATTTGACTAATCGTTGTCGCATGGCCCCGTCAACCAGGAATCAATAAAAAAGTGTGTTTTTCCCTTTTGGACGATCTAGCTTTAGGAATATGAGGCAAAAGGATTGACTAAATTTCGTGTTATAGTCCAACGTCAGATGGACGGGTCATGGAATAGGAAAGAAGCCGGGAAGTTTGGCTTGCGACTGAGGATTTTCTCGCTCTCTGGAGATTTAGGGTCATTTCTACTATTTCTAGAAGAATCATGGCATGATGCTAACACTTAGAGGGAGGAGGCTACTTCGGAGACTTGGCATTCGATTCCACAGAGAATCATCAAGACGTCAGCCCGACCTCTGAATCAGTGATATGTGAGAAAAAGAAAGAGAAAAAAGGGAGGCAATCATTATCCAGTTTCGATCCTTGGTTGTCATTAATCATGAGCTGGACATACCGTCCGTACGAAGCTAGAAATCTTTCCAACATTTGACACTACTAATTGCAGAGGATCAAAGACCATAATCACATCGCGATCATGAAGAGTCCCTGCAGGCATATGAATTACGTATGCTAATTTTAACGAGTGTCTAGAAAAGATAAAACATAATGAGCCAGTATAAAAAGGAAACTGACATACGAAGGTGCTCAACATATGTTCCGTTGTCCACGAACAGGAGAGGATTGAACTCATATTACTTTTATGAGCAATTGAGGCCAGTCCATGAACGTTGCAACATCCAACTGGGTCTGGATAATTATTTCTTGTCAAATGAATAAGACTAGCTGTAGACTGGCACATAGAATAACAACGAGTTAGTGAGCTTTCGAACTGACATTGGCGTTTGATGCTTACCTAGCTAGATTACATGTGTGTACTGCTTAGCGAGTAATATCCATGCAGTGGACTGTGTTGCAGTTGCATCATCAGCACAATTAGTAAGCTTCTTTTAGTGTCGAGCGAGGTAATTATAGCCGATCGTAATCCGATGTTGTGCTATGAACAGTAACTCAACTGAGTCATGAAGCATGCGGTAAGGCAATCTATGCACGCCATCTTCTCTGAGAACTGGAGTATTTCAATGCCACTGGCAAAGCTTGGAGGACATAGCCGACCACGATTGCTGTTGAACAGTATGATCGCTTCTGCGGTATTGCACGTTTTGGTTGCGAACTAACGTATACCAATGCTACTGCATCGTAGATCTACTTAATCCAAGGCCTTCGAGTATTCTTCCTAGAAGATATCTTCAACGACTTTAAAAACTAAGCTATGCAACGTAGCCCGAATATACACTATTCCTACCCCAGACCAAGCAACATTCGGACCTTGCTCCGATGACCCTCACACATACTAAATTTCAGATCAATACCATCTGCAGCTTTCTACACCGGATGAATATATTCTTGCATACCGGAACACTTTTCCTGATGACGGACACGCGTACACACGATGGTAATCATGGTATGATATGCAATACCTTACAAAGTACTGCTTTCCGGACTATTGCGGAATTTTAGTGTCATTCGCTGAAAGGAAACTTTTGAATGTCACTGCTTCCTTACATGTCTCCAGCAACCTTCAGAATTCTGTTGGACCAGTAAGTAAGCGTCTTCCGCCTCTTCAGGTGTTGTACCCATTGCCATGCAGCCCAAATTGAAATTCAAAACTAACAGCCCAATAAAGCTCTCATCAATCAAGTCCCCAAAATTTGGGGAATAAAGAGCCGTTGCCATTGAATACTGCAACGCATTCTTGGTCTAGCAGCTCCTCTTTCACGTTAGTGACCAGGCCTTTACGACGCCTACAACGATGCTCGATATTGAAAGTAGTTAATTGGCATGTCTGTAGCATTTCAGGTCAAAACACGGCACGGAATTTCAAATGCCACAGCTTCAATTTTTTTACAGATTTTAAACTTCCTGGCCTGTTGGGATCGGTTGGTAACAAACCTTTCGGGTTATTGAAAGGAATTCGAAGAGTAGACATTAGGGGGACGAGGTGCGATCCCTTTACAGAGATTCTTCATTGCAGATCGTTCATTCTGGATTGTTGTTTGAGTCTTTACAAGATAGATACCAGTGAAGGGCTGCACTAGATGAAGGGCAGTGTGAGTGGCTAGCTGGCGAGAAACCAGTGTGATGTACCAGTCTGAAAGGAATCATCGTGCGACAGATGTTTCAACAAGGTTGCTCGAGTCATGTAAATCTCATCGTCCGCCCATAAGAGTACCAGCTGGAGTGCAGCTGTGAAAGGGGGAGATATAGGAAACGTTTGGGACTGCGCACAGCTTCTTGAGCTCGTGCTTGGACAAAAGAATATCTCCATTTTGGGGAATGAACGCGATTGTATATGTAAGAACCAATACTAGGCTAGTTCAGCTGATGGTCCTTACGGAGTAGAAGCAAATAATTTGTCATTTGTCAGTATTTCCGATTTAACCGTTCGTGATTAGTTATCAACAAAATTCCTTTTTCCAATATACGGAGGCTCGGAGGTTGCCCTTAACATGTTGTGCTCCACTCGGAAACCCTTGAGGCATGTTTCCTAGAAGGTTTCCGCATGTGGGTGGGTCTATTAAGTGCAATTTTAAGCGGTTATCGAATCCCCATCAAGCCTCTCCGATAGTACGTGCATGAACAAAGTGCATTTCGAGATACAAGCAAAGTTGATGTCAGAACATCACGAACAATCTCGATACTGAAATCTCTACAAAGTGAAGTTATTAGACCTCGAAGAGTAGAGGCATGAATGATCTCTGACATTGAGCTTGCTGGTCTGCTTCGACCATGGTGATCCTCAACGCCAAAGGTAATGGGAGTGTCAAGCCGACTGTTCAAGACATTGCAGAATTTCGAGATCTTTTT
Organism: Botrytis hyacinthi; assembly: GCA_004786245.1. Classification (NCBI taxonomy): domain Eukaryota; kingdom Fungi; phylum Ascomycota; class Leotiomycetes; order Helotiales; family Sclerotiniaceae; genus Botrytis; species Botrytis hyacinthi. Next base: position 48,160 of record PQXK01000043.1, on the reverse strand, counting down.
GAAGATATTCACATCGCAGATATTAGCCAAAGTTCCATACCAGATTCCACAACAACGCATTCTTCGAACACAACAGCCACCACCGCCGAAGTCTCATATTCATTCACGAACCCTTCTCCAATCCCAAAGCCAGCAGACTGGACCTCAGATCTACCTGACTCCGAGCATGTGCGCTTTTTTAAAAATACAAATTGGGCTGCAACGCACCTCGGACCATTGGAATCGTGGGGTCTTGCCCTTCGACTTCACACTTTCACAACTTTTGCGGATTCAAGACCTGCTTGTTTATATTGGTATGATGGACAGACGGAATCTCTCCACTCAAATTTGAACAATCTGACAGCATCATGTTAGGGGACCTGAGAGAGTTGCAATTTACAATGAAAATTTTATCGAAATGTCCGGCAGAACACACCCAGCATTGATGGGCAAACCATTTGAGTTGGCTTTCCCAGAAATTTGGAATGACATAAAGGGGGTTTTCATCTATGCAGAGACGAGCAAGCTTGCTGTAGACGTCAATGAGATATCTTTGTTGGTGGAGAGAAACGGGTTCAAAGAAGAGACATATTTTACGGGAAGCTTTAATCCAGTCCGAAGGGAGGATGGAGCAGTTGCAGGCTTTTATAATTCTGTGGGTTCGTATTTGTTTCGCAGATTTTGCAGCCTTCAAATCCATTTCCGTTCTCCAAATTTACATCCCACTTTTCCTCTTCCCCATTCATGCGATAAATGGAGTAAAATATCGCATATCGAAATGAATTCTTGACTATCTGATTTTGAGACAATACAACGTTCCACCCTCATTGGGATAGTAGAATGTTGTACTGAAGCTCAAGATATTATTTGATTGTCGAACTTCAACTTGGATATTGAAAAGATAGTTTTGAAGTATAATTGAATTTGGTATGCGATTCGTTTCATTGATCTTTTGGTTTCTGTTTCCCGGTTTAATTTGATTCGTTATTATCCCCTCAGATATTCTTTTGGCTAGCAATTACTGAAACGTGGATGCAGTTGAAGTTACTGCCCAAAAGCTTAACGAGAGAAGACAGTCGATGTTGGGATCATTGGAGATTCCAATTGGATTGCAAAAAGGGACACTTGCTAGCCATGTTATGCCTCATTTAGAGTCAAATCCACTAGATATCCCCATAGCAATGTTATATCAGGTAGACGAGCAAAGTTCTTCTGGGTCTACGGTCTATCTGCGGGGTCAACTGGGCTTTCCCGAGAACCACCCACTCGCCGTGCCGGAAGCTAAACTCAGCAGCTGTCTTGGCCTATTTCCATTGTTGGATAAAACAGGCAATAAGATTTCGACTCATCCTGTTGATGAGAGATTTGAGGGAGTCGAATGGCGTGGCCACAAAGTTGATTTTACCGAAGCTTACGAACCATCGACGCACTTTAGCATACTTCCAATCTCGAGTGCTGATCGTATCTTTGGCTATCTGATACTTGGCGCCAGCTCTCGCCGACCAATTGACGATACCTATGATCGATTCATGAATGCTATTGCCTCGAGGGTCTCATCAATTGCATCTGCTTTGGCTAGCGCTGAGGAAACAAGGCGGAGGGCTGATCGGCTAGAAAAAGAACTAGCTGAAAGTGAGAGACAAATCAGATATATGGCACAGAACGCTCCGGTTGGTATGCTGCAATTATCGACTGAAGGTAAGATCCTCTGGGCCAATGATACGTACTACCAAATCACTGGCCATCCGGGACCTGAGGAACCGCAGTACAACTATTCCTTTCTTGACGTCTTGATTGAAGAGGATAGGTCTCAAACTTTACAAGCTTGGGTGCAACTTCATGATGGATCCTCTCACATTGAGACTACATCACGGCTCAAGCGTATGTTCGTGCCACCCAGTGGGGAAGCCGAGCACGCTTGTGTGCTATCATTGGCATTCCCGTATATTGTCAATGGTGAAGTGAAATCCATCATGGCTTGCTTCACCGACATCTCTGAGCTAAAATGGGCCGAAGCAGCGGAAGCCAGAAATGCCGAGGAAGCACGCGCGGCCAAACGTCAACAAGAGGAGTTCATTGATGTTGTTTCTCATGAGATGAGAAATCCTCTTTCTGCCATCTTCCAATGTGCCGACATGATATCAAATTCCTACAAAGATTTATCACATACAAATACTCTTGAAATCTTGAAAAGCAATGTCGAGGCCGCTCATACGATAGCTATGTGTGCCAGTCATCAAAAGCGTATCGTGGATGATGTCTTGACGCTCTCGAAGCTCAAGTATATGATGCTGTCAATTTCGCCGCATTCTGCTAATCCAGCAAAGATTCTGGAACAGGTCGTCCGAATGTTTGAAGCGGATTTAACGTCCCACGATATCTCAATCAAAACAATAGCTCAACCTTCCTTCGGCACCAATAATATCGACTTGGTCATGTTTGATTCTTCGCGTGTGAACCAAATCTTAATTAACTTACTAACAAATGCGATTAAGTTTACGAGAGGTGAACCAAAGAGAAAGATCACGGTCACTTACGGTGCTACTCTTGTTGATCCAGAGAAGAATTTCAGCAAGGAGCTTTACTGGGTGCCATGCGGTGACGAGGTTGAAGACTTGACGCTCAATCCTGAATGGGGCTCTGGTGAACCTTTGTTTTTAACATGCGCAGTCACAGATACAGGAGTTGGCATGCGTGCTGAGGAAATTCCCCGCCTGTTCACTCGCTTCGAGCAGGCCAATTCGAAAACCTCTATAAAATATGGTGGATCTGGTTTGGGATTGTTCATTTCTCAGAAACTTGCTGAAAAGCAAGGAGGTAGGATTGGTCTATCTTCCAAGTTAGGCCAGGGAAGTACATTTGGGTTTTACGTCAAGGTACGACGTAGTGTTAAACCACGAACAGATATCCGTCCAAAGTTAACACCAGTATCATTCGATGGATCTTACTATGATGGATCGAAGCCTATGCACGTTTTGTTGGTCGAAGACAATTTGGTTAATCAGAGGATATTAGAGAAGCAGTTAAAAAAAGCTGGTTGCATAGTCTACGTTGCCAACCATGGGCTAGAGGCTTTAGAAATATTGAGACAATGTTCTTGCTGGCATGAGCCGGTGAAAGACGCGAAGAAATTAGATATCATACTGATGGATTGGGAGATGCCTGTCATGGATGGTCTCACTTGCAGTCGGGAGATCCGAGCACTGCAACAATCTGGAAAGATCGTGAGGCATCTTGAGATCATCGCAATTACTGCTAATGCCCGAGAGGAGCAGGTTCAAGTGGCATTACACAACGGAATTGTAGGCCTCCGAAAATTAGTTTGAAGCGATTCATCATGCTAACTGGTGATGCTATAGAATTTTGTAATGTCCAAACCTTTCATAGTCTCGAACTTGCTGTTAAAGATGAGAGAAAGGCTTAGCGGGATCGAGAATGGAACGAGTTTTCAGTGAATGAATACGATCCTGCCCATGGTCGCAGTAGGAGTGCCTACGAAGAGACGATCGATATCATCCTGTCTTGTTTTCTGAATGGCTTTGCGTTATTCTCCAATCGCCCAAGCCCCTCCGAACAGGCGACGGAAGTCGCGGATATCCAGGGGAATGACTGTGAGCATATACGCCCAGCTCCCCTGTTGATGAACAATACTGTGAATGATACCAGTATGTTTGAGAGAATGGGAACAACGACGGATATGAAAGAACTCAATGCCAAAGCAAAATTACGGGTATTAATGTTTTCTTCATCACGTGAAACTCATGGGTATTTGTTTGGATGCAATACCCCAAGAAATGACTCCCAAAATTGTTAGAAACCTGTCATGAGCAGAGGTCGTGATGAAGAAAACAGCTAGACTTGGTTGCAAGAACTAAAAGGGGCTATTTAGGTCTGTTCTTTCTCTGGATTTTTGTTACCCATTGGATAGTATTAGCCAACAATAGGATAAATTAAAATTACATCAAAGCTCGAACAAAGACTATACAATTTTAACTTTACACCGGATCAAGACTTCCATATCCCCCCCCTTCTTCCCCAACAGGTAACAAGATGCATGGAAAGTATCATGGTATCATCAAATGTGACCCGGTAAATACATTATCCGCAGCTTTTCGGTATGAAATTTTTACCGTCCAAGGATTTAGTATGTCAATCATTCTACTTTTCGCGCCAATGACAAATTCTAGGACAGTCATTGAAGATATTTCGATCACAAGTTGGGTTATACAAATAAATCGAATTGGTTTCTTGCATTTAAAAGCGTTCTGTCAGATCTTCCACATGCACCCGCCTATTCGGCAACGACGTCGACATCATGAAAACATCCCACGTCGAGTACCTGGTTGCTTGACTCTATGCATTGCAAATATCCGTTGGACCGCAGGGTGTGCAACAACCAGACGATAAAATTGTAATTTTAAAACTTCAACAGCTGCTGAAAAGAGCCTACGTTCATGTTCCTACATCTTCTTCGCAAGAGCAACTACAAAGACGTTTGAAAATCTTTGCATGTTTGCCACAAGACCGTACATCTATGTAAGATTTCTGCATTTACATTATTGGAGGTGTCTAATATTGATGGCTAGGTTCACATTGCCCGAGTATGTTAGAATTGGGCACGATCTCGCCGAATCCCTTTCCGTTGAAGTTCCGGAAGATTCTTCTCTAGAGAAAAATGACATGATTTCGTTTTTCTTCGCTGGTATTGGAGATTCCCGCCATTTTTATGCAACGATTATCGATCTCCATGAATCTGGGAAGAGAATAACTGCCGCCCTCGAAAGTATCACTTCATTGCAAATGATTTCAATATATGCTCTCTGACTCGAGATCTCATTATCCGGACATTGCGTGATGAGTTGTCTGCATTAGATCATGATTCGGACCAGGGATTGATGGTCTTGACAACTCTTTTCTTCATTTACAGACCCGTCATCATGCCAGGCTACGTCTGCAAGCTTTTGTGTACAACAATGGAGGCTATTCTTGTTAAACTGGACAAGGTATGTATACTCTGAATTTCAATCTTTTAGGCTACGGGACTATCTAGAGGCAATGCCATGCCGTAAATTATCTCTCGAAAGGATCATAAGTACTCAGGCTTTCTAATTTAATACTTAGTATTCATTAATCTTAGGAAGTTAGTCCTGTCGAGTGGGTAACCCTTCACGAGTACGACATTCCAAAATTCATCGATGTTTTAAACCACTGGGTTAGTAATGGATTTGGGATATTTACTACCGACAAAGCTATCCAAGGCACAAACGACGCACTGAGCCAAAAATCACTCTATGCTGACTCCCGAGATATTAGCAAAGTTTGCAAAAAGGAGAAGGTGTTTTATGCCAAACTTGCGCTCGTTTATCCTCCTGACAAGGTGCTTCTTTCACAGGAACCACGGTTGGCAAAGCTCATCACGAAAGCATCGAAAGGGAGTAAATACTCCAGTACACTCCGTAGATATCTCGAAGAGAACTGAAAATTTAATCCAACTATGATGGAGCAGAATGAGTGCCGAAAGACACCAAGAAAGTATGGACAGTCCAAGGGTTATAGCTTCGGAGACAATCCATTTTCGGCTATCTGGCATTTCCGAGATTCTTGGGAAGGAACCAAACTTTCCTGCTTGTTTGGTCATGTAGCACCAATGTTCAAGTGCGCAGCCAATGCGATCAAGGAGGTGAATGGAATGATCTGTGTAGAGGCTCTCTGTGGGGATGTCACTGAAATCGCCGAATGGTTTCATTTTGGCTGCTGACCGACCAGAGTCTCTCGCCCTCCCGAGTTTCCCAAAAGGTTCGACTGCATTCATATGAGTAGCATACCTTGAGTAACTTTTTATCATTCATAGGTCTCATATACAGGTGATTTTGTTCAATACTTCTGTCAAAGGCTGGTTATACGGCGCTAAAAATGTCCTCCAGGGATTATATCGGCGGCCATTTATCGACGTTTCTTTACGTGGTCCCCCTTTTAAAGATTGGTACGAGCAGTTATCTCAAATCAAACTGCCTGCGTAACCCTGGATCTTGGAATTGCCTGGAGGCATTTCTAGCAGATTATCAATGTATCACCGACAAAGAAGTGCTGCGAAAATTAACAGGCGTTGTTGCAGCTCTTGAGCCAGGTAAAGGTGAATTGTTGCCGTTGATTAAATTCAACTCATACTCGCGGGAGTCCCTCGATTTATAGGATGCCTGGTTCCCATTGTTACCTAAGGCTGAGTTTCAAAAGTCGTTCTACACACTATCTTTCAGGATTTCTTTGTCTCACAACGTAAACATCGCCAAGACCCACGAAATCATTCTCTCACCTCTTAATTTCACAGTATTGTTTAGATTAATAGCTCAGCTTTGTGCCTTTGGATATCCCTCGCACCGGATGTCAAAAACTCTTGATAATTTCATTGAGGACAAGGTTATTGCTACATGTCGTCCTCCTCGAGCCACGCCAACAACGGTTTCTGCATTGAAGAGATAATACAAGTCCAAGGGGCTATGTACTTTTCCTTTCGCTTATGAAATGACAACCCTCACTAGAATCTTCTCGCCCATCTTACCATGCATTCCCGAGTCACAGAAAATTCTTTCCCAGGAAGATATCCACAAGTACACTTTTCCACTCGATAAATTGCACACTGTTATTTTGGAGTGACAAGCTATGCAAAGAAGTGGGTAGGTGGGCTACGCGATGCATCATAATATCTGCCCATTCCTTGATCCGACTTGGGGAGACGAAATGGATGCTCAATTCAAAGTAATTAAATTCGAAGCTTTTAGGGGGAGAGGCCCGGTTTTGTGGAGTACTATTGAGTGGAACCTAGAAGCATCAGAAGCTAGGGCTTGGATGCCTAGCACTCTAATGGATAGAATGGTCAGAGAGAGGGATTGGAGTTGTGGGCTGTTCAGGACAGATACGTGGGAGAGGTGTTGGGATACGTCGTCACTGGTGAGTGATGCGAAAAATGGTGAAAAATGGGAGGATTATATTACTTCAGCTGAAGATACCAAGCCTGCATAGTTCATTAAGAAGGGTTTAGATCTGGAAAAGTGAAGATGTGTGCGACGGTGGCATCAAGGAAGTGGAGCTCTGCAGTAGTATTTGAAACTAGCTCTAAGCCCTCGATCGCGCGAAATGCATAACAGTAAGAGTTGAATTGGTTATTTTCATAGAACCTGTTATTGGTGTACATTGACTACCTTCTACGACCCAATGCGTACTCCGAGAAAGCAGCCTTCTGTCTTTCTGGCATACGACATAATCTATGGGTAACGAGAGATAATTGTACACTCATTAATGTCGATTCTCTATGATCGTCATCAATTCTGAAGTTTGCATTAGAAGCGCTCGAAGAATTAAATTAGGAGACTCACCATTATAGCTAGACTGATCTTTCTCTGGCTGAGATCTTTTGTCATAATCATAGGGACTTCCTACCGGCTTCTCATCGGAACTATTTTCTGGAAAGTGACGTTTATCCACCCATGGGGTAGAAAACCTGTTCCTCTTGAAATACTTGTATGGATACGCAGTTGGAGGATCAAATCTATTGTATGTTCCGCGCACAGCTTTACTGGGCTCTTCAGCCAACCTCATCTCACCACCGTCGAAGTTTTCACCCATTTCCCATACTCCAGATCCAACCTGAAGAAGGCGAAGCTTAGGCAGATTATTTTTCATATTCTGAAAATAGTCGGACCATTTTGTCTTGTAATGCCAAATAGTGGGTTCGCCTGTAATGAGCGTCAGTATTTATAATTCTGGGTCGTACTCAGATACTATCACCTCCATTATCCATGGGAGTCATCGCATAGTTCTCATGATCGAGATCTCCCAAGTGTCTAATACCTGCGAGTATTGGACAATCGTCGAGTTTCAGAACTTCCAACGTCTCTCCATGAGATAGAATCCAATCCAATTGCCAATCGTGTGAGAAAGTGTAGTTGCCCAATTCCAACTTCTTCAATTTTGGAAAGTGCACATCCCTCCAATCACACTTTGGAAAATATCCCCACCAATGAATACAGTGAATAGTAAGCGAGGTGAGATTGTCAGCACAAGGCGCCAGCCATGTAGAAGGCAGCTCGGTAAAGAAATCATGCATAGGCGGAAGAGACCATGAAGACTCAGGAGTTGCTTTTTCATATTCGACAACGATTCTCATACGCAAGTCCGTGATCCTTTTCAGAACCGCAAGGAAGTCTTTTGATCCATTCAAGCTCGCATCATTGACATTTTGTAGATTCTTGAGAGAAAGCGTGGTGAGTGAAGGTGTAGGATACCTTGGATCATTCAAGGAACGAAACAATTCTTTAAGGACAGCAGTACGATATTCATGGCTGTCTTCTGCTGGAGTGAGATAGAATCCTCTTTCGTCCTCCTCGCTCAAATATGTACAAAATTCTGCAAATTCGACTGCGACGGTGGTAAGGTTAGGGAACCTGTTACATTTTTCGATAATTCTTTTCATCGAGATATTGAAGTGCTGTGGGGGGTGTTTCTCCGCGTAGGAACTGAGATACGAATTTGCATAGGGTTCAAGACTGGTGATATAACGGACAGAACGAACTGCTTGCTTGAGACCTGGTACACGGATGATCTTCTCCAAATTGGTGAATGGAATAGCGGTGTCTATCTCTGCAACCTCTTCAGACTCCTCCTCTTCATTATCATCATCATATCCTTCGTTTGGATTCTGTAGATGCACACTACAGTGCGAGAAGAGCTTTTCAGTGACTATAATTGAGAGCGATTTCGAAACAAGGCGGAGGTTTTTGAGATCAGAGGTGTTGGTTACCCCTTTGATGATCAGGCGAAAGATTTCCGCTGGAATTTTGTCCATTTTCAATTGATGATAGGGGAAGATTTCTGGAGCTTTACTTTTCAGATCTCAAATCAGTGGTAGTACCGGTAGAGGGTTGCGACGGATAATACATATAAACTCGTTCCAAACGGTGCATGAGGTTTCGGAAAATAATCTGACTCCTATTTCTGGAACAGGTAACTAGAAGTCGATTTCTAGACACCAACCAAGCAGCATACTCAATCCTAAGACAATTTGGACTCGCAAATGAATCAAGTATCCTTGTTTCTCAGTCAGGTATATTTTCCACGTCGTTGCCAACTGACAAACTTCCAGTCCAGTTTTGATACTTTTTGCAAAATATGTCAAAACCGGTGGCTTGAATAGCTCTGACTAAATCTGGCTTCTTAAATTGCGACTTCGGGAGAAGTTGATGTCGGTGATTGATTGAAAGTGAGACTAAAAGCCTTTCCCCCTCCACCATGTGATGTTGTGAGCTTATCTCACGTGATCAAACTTCGATCGACCCGATTTAAACATGAGCTCATGAGAGCACGTCCTGAGGCTCGAAGTAAAGATTACTTCTGGCTTTTGAAGAGAAAGGCTACAACATATCCTCGATCGGTTGCCTTTTCTTCAAGCTCTAGCCGTATCGACACTGTCGTTTTTGGTTTCCAGTGCTTTCCATCCCCCTCTGGTTCAAATTGATCGTAGCAGCACCCTTTCATTCTAAGGCCCAATCTACCTTGATGTGCCCTCATCACAAAGCGAATAAGTTCTCTGGTGCTCCAACAAATCCTAGAAATCAAGAATCTGCAGCCTGTGAGTCTCAAAATTTTGCAATTGTTTGATTCTGGATGTCTAAGCTTCCAAAGCTCCGACAAAGTATGCATTCTTGTCCGGAGCCATAAGCATCTTTCCGAAAATTACTTTTACAGTACTATTTATTCATCGTCTGGTATCCACCACATCACTTCACAAGAAACATAGCAAATTGTTTTCTGGTAGTGGATCCTAACTAGGAAGCAGTCAATGTCCTACGAAGATCTCTCTCAACACATCAATCGAGAATTCTCAAGACTTCGTGTCAATGTGACTAACCCGTGAGATCCAGGGCCGACCATTCCAAGACAGTACTTTAACATCTGAGTTTTCACATCCCCAAATTACCATAAATAATCTTTGGTTTTTACTGCTGCGAGAGTACACCATAATCTCGTGATCAAGATCTCTTCCCACGCTACTCATTACTAGCTCAATCCAAATTTAGTGTTTTAGACTGCATTGGGAGGAATTTAGGTTTGAACTTCGCTCTTCACTTACAAACTCACAGGTACATACAACGAGATGGACAGTACAAATATAGAATAGTCGAAGATATATGTTAGTGGGTTATTGGGAAACTACGATGTTGTATGGACAAAAGTTTCGTGTGGCCTTGAATAAAAGTGGTAGAAGTTTCTTCAAGGCATTCAGATCAGAGAAACTTAGCTACATATAACTTGAACCAAACGTGTCGAATTCATGAAGTGTACAACTGAACAGTCTGATAATTACAGTATGTTATCTGCCCTGTGACTTTGAGGTAGAGACCACAATACTGACTTCAATCTCTTCCATCCTCTCAATTCCCTCAGGGCACGGAATTAACCTTGTAATTACCACACCCCAAGCCAAACATTTGCGTAGATAGACTTTGAGTAGGAGCGCAGGGCTCTTGAGTATTGGTCGGTCAAGAATCATCGACAGCGGAGAGGGAAAGTTTGTGTAGTCAGAATGATACAGTGAGTACGAGACGTATCAACAGGTTTCTGAAATCCGATCATACAAAACACACCCACCCTTTGACTCCCTGACTTTTAAAGATTTACATGTAGATAGCTGCACGTACGACTTCGCCCCTTGAAGTTGATGACTCTTTATGTATCAAATCATGACATAGTGTTCTTATAGTTGGGCTGTTCAAATTTCGTTCACTTAGTAGCTCATACAGATGCACGGACGATTTCACGCGAATTTTGGCGACGACATGTCGCTCTCACGCTCGGCTATTACTGAAACGGTAATAATTTCACATACGATGTCCATTATTCACAATACTTTCATTTTATCGATGTTTCATTGAACTGGTTCCAGTATAACTCTCTGCGGTAAATTTAATTTGAGTTTTTAGTTAAGCTTTCAGTAGATTTGGTAAGTGAAATGCTAGTCTCGGGGACTAAAGTCGAATGACATACAGCGTGACGCACCTAATAAACGCTAGTCCAGTCCATATAGAAATCTCCACTTTTCAATTTTGTATATATATCTAGGTCTCTCCCCAGAGAATCGATTTGAAAATTGCATTTGAATATCGATTACATAGTCTCGTCTTAAAACCCACCATCAGTTCACTACAATCCTCTAATCAAAACTATACAATTACAATCTGCAATTCTCTTAAGTTCAAACTTTGAGAAGCCGAAAATTCTTTAACACTATTTGAATATTGAGCTAGCTCTAATCTTCTAATCAGACCTAGACACTCAAGTCTTTAAACACGCTGGATCAGAACTGGACATCCCGGGGTCAAAGGTTTTCTACATATCTACGATCATTGAACTGTTGAATTTCTTCTAATCGAATCTAGGCATCGATTCTCCCAAGGCCTGTTGTCATTCGTTCCTGCATTTCAATCAACCATTATGTTGAAGAATTTTCAAGCTCTGGCATGCGACGAGCTCTTGAGTTTTTCTCCATATTTCCAAGGCTTGGTAGCATAAATACCCTTACGATTTCGCCTTCGCGTACAATATCACTCAACCACGGTATATGGATAGTCTCTGGAATACTTTTATAATGTTCAGGTATTCGTAGCAATACCATTCTAATTGATACTCTTACAGATCTCGTCCAAAGCTAGAAACTGTAGTAATCTAATGTTGCAGTTCTTTCCTTGCGAACCGAAGTCCTCCTAAGAACAGAGTTAGGGCACCAGGCTATCACAACTAGTTTCGCTGGCTTCCCAAGCTTCCTCATGTAACCGATTCAGCCGGTTGGCTTTCAGCTTCCGTTTTTTCCGTTTCCTGCTCAAGTGATAGACCTTCCTCATCCGACTCAAGAATTCTCGAATCTGTTAATTCAAATGCAGCAGCGTGCCATGCCGCCTCCGCGTCATTCCATTCTTTCTGGGCATTTCGTAATATCTCTTCAGCCTCGAGGAATGAATTCTCTGCCTCTTGTAGTGCCTCCTCAAGCAATTCATCTTCTGCTTTTAACATCCTCTCCATTTCCTCCCACTTTCCTCTCATGTTGCGGGCAGCTAACTCTATCGCCTCCAATTCTCCTATACTAATTGCTATTGGTTGACGTCCCACCCGTACAGCGAGCTTTTTCTTAAAATCCTCCAGGACATCCATATCCTCCTGGAGCTCCGCTCCAAGTGTCTCTTCCGATATTATGCCTTCAGGTATTTTCTTGGATGAACGAAGTATTGAGTCCCTAAAGTTTGGCAGGCTTTGGAGAGAATGATTCACTTCCTGTTGGACTTGCTCGAGGACCGACCTAAAATACATTTCTTCCAAGGTGAGCTGCATGATTAAACTATCGAAATATAACGAGATAATGATTTAGTTCGGTATGAGTGGATATGAGTTAGAGGCTCGAGAGTTGAAAGTTCTGTTGTGCGACGATGGGTTACAGTGATATTTGCTGATGCTGGAAGAATGAAAAAAGAAAAAGAAATAGTACTGGATGACTATATTTATACAAGAATGATTCTTAAAATATAGTAAACAAACAAATGCTCTTTCTTTAACGAGAATCATTTCAAAAGGGAACAGGCAGGTGACAAGAGGGGTTTGCGGGCCGCCAAATTAGCAGTTTCCCCTTTGGGTTCAATAATACCTTCATAGTCTTGCCAGTGGTTCCCCCTCCTTTTCCTGTAGGAACTAAGAAGTGAATTTGGTTGGAAGATTGAGTTGATGCAGGTGGTTGAATCATAATTCAATAGTATAGATCATCTGACTCCAGTATAGGATCGAGAGGTGGATTGCGACTTTAATTACCAAGACTTAATGGCGAGACAGATTTTCGACAAGAAATAATTCCCAAGATCGTTACATGCATATCTGAGGGATTGTATTCCAAATATATAATACCACCAATTTTATCAAAGAGATGAAAGGAAGGAATTCTTACTTTTCCATTTTTTCTCTGTGGTTAATAATCCCTAATTCTCGACAGAAATCGAGACTTCGTTAGATTATCTTTAACAATTGAAATCGATCTCTTGTTTCATTATTTTTTGTAATTGTCGCTCAATTTTCATGCTGTTTTTTGTTCCCGTGTTTAAGAAGCATGAGAGGTTTGCATCTCAACTTTACTCAATTGTTGTGTATTGAACGTAAGTAAGAATTTTCTTCACTCATGAAGTTCTTAATATCCACTTAAGTAAATCCTTCTCAACGACATCCTCCTTTCTCTTAAGCAACTCATCAATATCCCACCTAGCATCCAGAAACCTTCCATTCATCCATTTCAAATCTTTGATGTTTTTACTCAACCATACACAAAATCCACCACAAAGATCCACGCTATCAACTAGATCTATGACATTCATTAGTACTCCCTCAACCTTAAAAGTTGAGTAGATGGAAAACTTACAGGGTAGGAAAACTTCAGGTGTATTTCCAGCAGCCATTGGTGTTGCTACGGCCCCAGGATGGACAGTAACCGCAACCAATCCCTCCTCTCCAAACTGAGAACCTACCATCTCTAAAAATCTACTCTGCGCAAATTTACTCACGCAATACCCTGTATTTGCAATGGGACCATCCGTTAAACTCGCAGCCAACGATCCAATCTGTATGAAACCCTTTGCTCCATTCTCACTCTCCAGCAGTAGAGGTATCAAATAATGCGCACAGTTATAAGTTCCAATCATATTTATATCGAAATTTCCTTGGAACCATGCCGGATCACCTTCAGTAACTTTCAGAGTCACGGGACCCGCATATCCAGAATTGGGAATACAGACATCAAGGCGACCGAAACTTTCTTTGATATAGTTTGCAAGATCTGAAATATTGCTGGATGATGCAATATCACAAGAAAATATTTCGACTCGTGTTTTGGGGGAGATGATACGAATCTTTTCAGCAACGCGAGTAAGTTCGGCGGTGCTGCGGGATGCTAGAATAATACCGGAAGCTCCTGCTTGTGCAAATGAATAAGCGATGTGCTCGCCTATGCCGGAGCTAGCCCCTATTACGCAGACGATGAAAGGACTAGGGAGTGCGTTGTTGGCTGGAGTGGTGGCGGGTGTGAGTGTTTTGTGTCGGGTAGTTGTAATGGTGTTCATCGTTTCGTTTGTTCTTAGGGTTGGTTATAAGGGATACTGTTCGATTAAAATCAAGAGACCGGTCATGAAGATTATATTGTCTGAAAATCTATGATCCTTATTTCTGGCATATCATGATGGTTAGGTGGCTGAGCTTTCGACTCATAATGAGCAAGTGGGATGGGAAATTTGATTGGTTGCGCAGTAGTGGGGGTTTTCTGCCCGGTGAGTCAGTAATACTTTAGGCTTATCCGTACCCTTTAATAAGTTTCGCCGTCCACGATTGATGGTTTTGGTGAACAAGGTTTTCAATGCAGAATCGTTGATTTATTCAAGGCATGTTGGGGGGAGAATAATAATACAATGATTATTAGCTGCATTGATTGGACGAAAAGCCGATGTCTCGTTTAAATCGACACTTTAATATGATCAATACCGGGCGACTCCAAGCAATCTCGAATTTCTACTGCTTCCCTACAAAAATTGTAGTTCTGGAAGATCTCTAAATATATGAACAATACATAGTCGCGTTTTTATGAATACAATCCATCCACGGGAAACTTCAAATTTTTTGAGGAGATTAAAAGGGCCTAGCAAATTTTCAAAAAATTCTCCACTTCCCCAAGAAAACGGATATAACCAATCTGATTTCTTGGCCATACAGACACGATATGAGGTCAGATGGGACTGCATTGCGATTCCATATCATTGCAACCTATTTTTCGGCCGCCGTTCGTCTTATCGATACACCGCATGCTATCATAGATCTATCCCACATTATCTGTCTCGTCCGAAATCTCCATCAACTATGTATGAAATGTTCAGCTTAGAAGAGGAAAAAGGATAGATTCGTCGGACAAATCATGCAATATGAATTGTCATGATTTGACAAGATAATTAATATCACAGCCCTACCAGACTGAATAACTCTTCATGTTTGAGCCGGAGATGCAAGCTGATATGGTGACATTTCTAGACTACTCGTTCATCTTTTGAATGGATGAAAGTTTTGTAACTGTTCGAGTCGCAGCGAAAGGTTATTTTCAATACTTTCTAAGGGGGGTTATAAGAGCATAGCCCTCTGAGTGAATATCACTACTACAAAAGGTTTGAATGCTGAAAGAAAAGTCTAACTTGATTGTCGTTGAAGTTGTCTATAAATGAAGTCTAGGGAATGGCAAATCAATGACACGGAAAACTTGTGATTCAAGCGAGTATTGGTGGACATAATATTCCTTGTACTGACTGCAAGTGTTACTGATATAGAGATCAAAAACACGAGAAGCTTTCTGCAGCCAATGTTCGTGGAGACTGTTATGTCGATTTCCAATGCCTGTTGCTTTTAGGGGAGCATTTCGCCTCGATAAGGTAAATTGAGTCTTGATGTCATGCATCCTACGCATGTCCTGGGCTGGACGACTGAAGCCGTCATCAGTCAAAAACTACGTCAATTCACATTCCTTATCATATAATCACTTTCTATGCTTAGTCATTGCTTCAATTGATGGCAAGATCTTTGGGAATTGAAAGATGACAGCTATTACAAGACACGACAGTAATTATCTCGACAGGCTTACCAGCACATGTCACTCGAAGCACTGAATGTATGTACTTCCGAGCTTCCCGGATGCCTGTAACTAACTAGATGCCATCATAACGCAGGGAAGACAAGGTCGGGAATATAAATGAGTAACATTCACATCTTCATATCCACAACTTGCCGTCTGTGGCAAGAAGTCGTGACCACGATTTGCAATCCAATACTTTGAGACATACAACCAAGATCCTGGCGTTAAATATTATTGGTTGAAGTAAAGAGGAAGAATTTTATAGGATGGCAATTGGACTTCTAACGACGCTAGCCATTGAATCAGAAAATGAATGCTGTTGTGAGTGGATATGAATGTGATCATACATGATCGGCCAGGAAACAAAATGTTATGACGCATCTAAGTTCTTCATTCCCTCCTAGAATGACAGGACTTTGTTTCTGAGGGATTCTCGGCTTTTATGGATCTACCAATGACAACTTCGAATTCTTATTGAGGAGGAAACTTCTCACTAAAACTGTAGTTAAACTATCCAAACAGGAAAGAACTGCAATGTTTGCTATGAATTCAACGCATTGCATCGATGAACGATGTTCCAAAGCGGAGGCCTATTGCCTAGAAGCTGGCCTCAACACAGAATCTCAGAACTGTTCAGATTCGTGACAGAACAGCAATTGCATGCAATACTAATTTACTGTCGCTTGTTTGCACGTTTGTGTCAGGAGGTCGGAAGAATGCCGGGACCAATACCAAATGCTGCACCCATCACATGACCTTTAAATTTCCGCTTTACGCGACTTTTTATCCAGTCGCGGTCAACGCGTCTTCCATCTATCATCTCCCATCTTTTAACAACATCATAATCTCAACATTTGCCCTCCACACGCTAAGAACGTCAATCATGTGTAAGTTTCCCCGCGCATCACTCCAAAACCAAAAGCTTACTTGTGTCTAGCAAACAGCTACGGATACCAAAATAATTATTCAACCACCAGTTACGGCGCACAAGGCGGGGCAGATGGTGGTGGATTTGTTCAAGGAGGATATGGTGGATCGCAGGGAGGAAGCCAAGAAAGTCCTGGAGGATCAAAGGTATGTCTTGCTACTTATGAAGTCATATGAATATACTAATGAGACATTTAGACATATGGTAAAGATACATTACGACCAGTAACAATCAAGCAAATCCTCGAGGCCGTGCAACCACATCCCGATGCAGATTTCAAAATTGATGGATCGGAAGTAACTCAAGTAGGTATTTTCCTTCCTATTATACTATGCATTGCCACCATCTATCACCAAACAAGCACACTAAACTCTCAACCATTAGCTCTCATTCGTCGGCCAAGTCCACTCCATCTCCACCCAAGCCACAAACAACACCTACAAAGTCGACGATGGTACCGGTCTCATCGAAGTAAAGCAATGGATCGACAACGACGCTGCTCCCGAAAACGCAAGACCTGTGCCGGAAGAAGGAAAATACATACACGTATGGGGAAGACTCAAGTCTTTCCATGATAAACGTCATGTAGGAGCTCATATTATTCGACCCGTTCTCGATATGAACGAAGTGACATTCCATGGATTAGAAGCTACTCTGGCACATTTATATTTCACTCGCGGTCCTATCGATACAGCAGGTGCTATGACAAAGAAAGAGGGAGGCGATGGAATGTTTGTTGATTCGTATGGTGGCAATAACATGGGAGCTGGAGATGCGTCTACAGGTGGTGGTAAAATATTACCTGCGAAGGTATCTCGCAATTCCAGAATGGTTTTCGATCTATTACAGTCAGAGCCCCAAAACAATGAGGGTTTGAATGTAAATATGATTGCGACCAAGCTTGGTATGCCAGTTGCAGATGTCTACAAGTGCGGAGATGAGTTATTGGCGGAGGGTTGTATCTACACAACGGTTGATGATGAGACGTGGGCTGTGTTGGAATACTAGAGGATGGGAGATTACAGCATCAATGGCGTTGTAGGATGGGATTATGGCATCTATGTAAAAAATAATGGCTGCATATGAATGAAGTATGATTCTATGAGAAGATATACCAGATGAGATTCTTAGATTGCTAGTATTAGGCAAAAACAAATGATGACGTCGTTGCATCATCCAATATCCGAACAGACAACAGTTCAGATAAAGCTTGTTTGATTGCTTCAAAAGGTGAGGTGCGTATTTGTTCATGCAAAAAGCTTTACCCAAAGAGAGCCATATCAGATGAACCACGAAATCTTCAAAAATAATCATGGAAACTGAAAAGCGCCGATTTGATAAGGAAAATCGATATCAGAAGAACTCAAATCGCAATGGCACCACCTACTCAATCATCTCAACATTGACACCCTCCTTTCCCTCGATATTCTCTCCCGCAAAGTTCGGTTCCCTAACCATAATCTGCATCTTAACCGGCTTGACCCCTCTTTTCATCACAATATCCTGCTTCCACTCGAAACCCAACTTACGATAGTAGCTCAAATTAATCTCTGCACTCGACTCCAGATACGTAGGACGATTCTCACGGTCCGCTCGATCAGTCATATGTTGGATTAATTTCTTCGCGTATCCTTTTCCTCGAGCGCTAGGTTTACTGCCGAGATAAACGAGGTAGTAGAAATTGTTATTGCGCTTACCCATGACGTCGTCGATGGTATGGTGGAGAAGGGGCAGAAATTCATCATAGAAACGTTTGCGTCCTTCCACGGAGAGCTTAAAGTAGAGCTTCCAGAGACCGCTGCGGAAAAAGGTAAGCCAATCGTCCATGTCTTGGCCGGGAGGCATCCTGTTGATTCGTTAATTCGTTATTCAGAAATCGTGGATCCTCAGTAGACTTACCATAAAGCGACTGCATCGTAGTTTGGACCAATAGTAGTCACTATGCCTTTGTAGCAATGAGCAGCGGTCATGTACTTGATAATGTCACAATGAAGTTTCCATTTGTACTCCTCGGAATAAGAAGTCATGTCATCGGTATCAAGGAAGTACCTTGCTACTTCGTCTGTAGCAAAAGCTTGAGCGAGACACTGAGCCGCTCCCTCGCACTCCGAGATGCTTACTACACGAACCTCCTCCGTTGTAGCCGGGGAAAGGCTGCGCTTCTTCTCAAGAAACTTCATGGTCGTACTATTATCCTCAATAACATGCGCCATGATTGCGATTTAACTATAATATATCTTGAGACGTTGGAATAATTCTGCGGATTTAATATGTTAACATGGCATTTGGAGGTATTTAGAAAGATAGAGAACGAACAAGAATCCGGTTTATTAGCTGGCCTATTTAAATCGCCTGTATGAACTATCGAAAGCTGAGTTCTCGATACCGTTATGTACCGAGATGGGAAACGAAGACAGTTGAGACTTTGGCGGAAATCAACCGACATCAATGTAGATGTTTATCAAACTCGGATTACTCTTCAACGGGAAAAGCTGTATGATTCTTCGAGAATCACGCTTCGTCTACAGTGGGTAGATAGACTTTGGACGTCGATTGTGTATCTATGGGAGCCTCGAGCCGGACAAGTGCTGACTTTACTAAATCGGTCGATACGAGGTGAATCGAGGAGAAAGAATGAGTTTGTATTGTCTTGTGTTTCCTTGGGAGACTTAATGATTTATGTTACAGAAAACCTGTGATCGTGATTGTAACTGTCTGCAGAGATCAATAAATTGGAAAGCAAGGGATTCCGAGAAACGGCGATTGGGTCGAGGTTTATGTAGTTATCACTACGAACTCAAAACGTCAAGGTACTCCTCAACGATAACCATGCCACAATTAAACACTGCATAACTCCACTTGTATGCTAGCACGAGGTAAGCATAATGATTGAGCACAACCAACAGGATCGAGTGTGCGAAATCCCTTGGGGCAAGTGCAGCCTGCCGCATGATTCTTGGAAAATTCCATGAGCTGATTGGACTGATATCAACCCTTAAACAATCAATACATGGATACTTTACTTGTTAAGTTTGACAAGGGACGCCATGTGCGATCATCTGGTCCAAAGGGTCTGTGGCTGGACCTCCCAAATCTGGTTAGATATCGGAGTAATCTTTGAAGGGTGTCGCGCCCCGTCCGCCGACTTTGATACGATCCTACTCCACTCCACTGAAGGGAGATAAGATGAATAGCGTGGAACAGCGACGAAAATAGGAATTGGGTAAGCGAGATAAAGGGATGGATGGATAAGAAAGATAGATAGTATTAGATGAAGAAAGTAATCATAAGTCAGAAGTCAAAAGTAATGTAAAGATAGAAAAGAAATTGGAAACATGCAAAAGTAGGACGTATTGCGTTGCATATTGTCAGACACAGAATGTCCAATTGGAATAAATATTCAGGATTGGCCCGCGTTGATCATACTGGATGATATTAATTAGGCGTAATCAAGTGATTCGCTTTTCTGTTGGGTATAAACTTGGTATCGCGATAAACCTCAAGGCCAATATGCATTATGCATGATGACATTCTCAGCTCCTCAATAACTCCTCCATATTCATTCATCTTTAATTTGATTTGTCCCAGCAAGATTGTCCTCACATTCTTCTGATATCTTGCTCATTCATATACTTCTCGAGATCGGTGTCTTTGTGCTCCCACCATTCAAATAGGAGAGAGTTGCAGATAAGCTTGAACCAAGGTGTAAACTGCAAAGAGGGATCATTGAACATAGTCTTGAGTCCGTCGGAAGAAACATACTGAGTATCGCGGACTTCATTCATGTTTGGCTCGAGGTCGACATCGGCGGTAATAAAGAGAATGTAATCGACTAAAAAGATTGTCAATCGTTAGCCATTGTACATCATAAAGAATCATAAAAACAGGTCGACATACTTTCATGCTCTCCCCATTTTCCGTCACTGGGTGCTTTGTAGTGGATTCTGGTCAAGAATTTAAAGTCCTCGATGGGTACCTGCGCAGGTTTGATACCAAGTTCGTGATCAAGCTTTCTTTGTGCTGCTCTCTTGACTCCCATGATAGCTTCAGTCAACTCAGAACCACCTTCACCGGGTATGCCAAGAGGATGGGAGCAGCAGGTGTTAGTCCACATATCAGGAAATGTGATCTTTTCGGTCGCGCGTTGTTGAAGGAGTAATTCATTCTTGGAGTTGAAAAGAAAGACGGAAAATGCGCGATGCAGAAGACCTTTGTCGATGTTTGTCATGAGATGACCTAGAATGATCAGTATATGAGAAGCGGAAAAATGCTTGTTTCTCTTCTCTTACATATCTTCTTGCTGAAGTTTCCAATAGGCTTATCATTTTCGTCTAGAACAATGCAGACTTCATCCA
Source organism: Botrytis hyacinthi (assembly GCA_004786245.1). Taxonomy (NCBI): domain Eukaryota; kingdom Fungi; phylum Ascomycota; class Leotiomycetes; order Helotiales; family Sclerotiniaceae; genus Botrytis; species Botrytis hyacinthi. The sequence continues at coordinate 27,207 of PQXK01000043.1, read as the reverse complement.
TCAATCTAATCTGCTCTTCATCGTGTCCTTCGAGTTCTGCAGAGCTCGTGTCAATGTCAGGGAAAAGTCGAAGAATACTCTGAGCAGTGATAGGCTCAGCCTGTGTAATTGTAGTTGTAGTAGACATGGTGAAATGGAGGGAGGGTAGTGGTCTTATGGTATTTTGAAAGTCCTTCCTTGGGATTAGATTGTTCAAAAATGGCTCAAGGGATTAATATTAATAAGGGGAACAGGGACAAAATGCCTCAAGCAATTAAATTGCGGACGCTACCAGTATTCCCGCCTGAATAATTGGCCAAAGCCCAAAGGTTAAAATTGGCGGGGAAATTTAGTCACTGAAGGCTGTCAATTGAATTTTGACACCTCAGGCAATAGAGGGGCAGAAAAAAAAAGTTTGTTTGAATTTTGGTCGGCTCGGAAACCAAAAGAAATTCGAATCTACAAATACATATATCGATATCATCTGGAGAAAAGACCTCATATTTTGTATCTCAACACAAGTTAATCAATTCGATTCAACCGAATATCATATCACATCACGTTAATCTGCTTTACAGTCGAAAAAATCAATATGGGAAAAGCTTCTAGAAATAGGACTAAGCATCGCGCTGATCCTACTGCAAAATCTGTTAAGCCACCCACCGACCCAGAGCTTGCAGCTATTCGAGAGAGTAAAATTCTACCAGTTCTCCAAGATCTACAAAGTGCAGACCAATTGAAGAGATCAACCGCCGCGACTGCTATTGCGAACCTCGTTGACGATACAAAATGCCGAAAGTTATTTTTGCGAGAGCAGATTGTTCGAATTCTGCTCGAACAAACCCTGACAGACTCGAGCATGGAAACCAGAATCGCAGGATGGGGAATAATGAGGAACTTAGCATTAGAAGAAGAAGCGGACTTTTGTGTGCATTTATTCAGACAGGATATTTTGACTGCAATTGAGGGAGCTGTCAGATCAGTAAGCAGTCACAGTAATCCCATTCTCTAATAATTACTCTAACAAAAGCAGATTATCGAAACTATCGATTCAAAAGACACTCCGTTATCGAAAATACCAAAACCTCAACAAGATCTCTTGTGGAGTCTTACAAGTTCTGTAATAACACTGTTAACATCCCTGTCTGAAGCAGAGGTTGAAATTGTCGAAGCTATATCGAAACTATCTACAATTATCAACTTTTTGTTTGGATTACTGTCACTCGATACAACTCCATTGGAGATCAACAATGAAGTATTATCATGTTTGGCAGCTTTAACAGAAGACAATAAGACCTTGGTCGAGTTTATTACAGAGCAGAAGGATTGGTTCAAACTACTGATGCAATTGAAGAATTCTGGTGGATTCAAAGGCGTTGCCACTTGTGGAGTACTTCATAACATATTTACAGCAATGAATTGGGCCGATGACAATGCTCCCATGGATGGCGCCTCGGATGCTATTCTTCTCCCGACTTTGATCGAGTCAATGCAACAAGCACAACAGACAAATGGTGCTAATGGTACAAACGGCCACACGACAAATTCTAGCCCCGAACGAGTTTTGCAAATGGCCTTGGAAATTACCGCATCGATTGCAACTAGCCTTCAAGAAGCTCTTGAACTTGGAAATGGAAAGGAGGAGGTGTTTGAAGGATTTGGTGATGACGAGGAAGTAGATGAAGACCAGATGGTTGACGGTGATGCAGATTTGTCGGAAGGTGAAGAAGGTGACTTGAGTGATGGGGAGAACGAAATGACACAGGAGGATATCGAGGCTGACATGGATATGGTCCTGGGAGATGACCCAGAAGATGAGGAGACGTCTAATGACCAGGATACACTCCATCAACTTGTTCAGGTCGCTTGTCCTGCAGTTATAGCTCTTACACAACTATCCGAGGACTCAAAAATGGAGGGTGATGATGTACAAACTCCTGCTCTAGCAGCTCTAAACAACATCGCATGGACCGTCTCATCCATTGACTTTTCCAAGAGCCATCTTGGTAACTTGCAAAAGTCATGGGCTGGCCTTGCCCAGCGTATATGGGACGAGGTCGTGTGTCGTGTACTTGCATCCAACACCGCGAACGTTGAACTGGCTGCCTCTATCACAAGTATTGCCTGGGCTGTTTGTAAGAGTGTTCAAGGGCGCGTCCAGATACGAGCGGATGAGCACAGAAAGTTTATGGCTCTCTACCATGCTTCTAAGGGCTTCGAAACCCCAACCGACTCCAAGGCTCCTAAGAAAGACGCAGAAAATCTCGATGATTCGGCTTTCCAGTCCTTGGGGGTCAAGTGTATTGGCGTGTTAGGTAGTCTTGCCCTCGAGCCCGCACCTATCGAGCTTAATCGAGAAATTGGCATTTTCCTAGTCACTCTCATTGCAGGTGTTCCCGAAACCCCTGCGGCGCATGCGGTGGAAGCCTTGAACGAGATTTTCGACATTTATGCCGACAAAAGTTTTTCATTTGACCAGTCGGTTTTCTGGGGAAGTGGATTCGACAAACACTTGGAGGAAAGTTTGCCCAAATGCAAAAAGATGGCTAAATCAATCGACAAGAGAAAATCACCAGAGCTTCGTTCGAGGATTGATGAAGCAGTATTGAATTTAGCGAGGTTCTTGAAGTACAAGAGAACAGAAAAATCAAGCTAGGATATAGATGATAGGATATAAGAACTAGGATAGTCAAACTACGACATACAGAATGTTTCTTCATATGCTAGATTAATTCGACAATGATACCACAAGTCCTTTTCAATTTGTTCGCTCAGTGAGACAGCGGTTGGAAAACCACAATCTATGGTTTTGCTTATTTGTTCAACCCTTGAAGATTGATTTGGATTTTGACGTCAACAATAAAAAATTATTATGGAGACGAATTAGGCGCAAGGCTTACTCGCCCAGCATCATCAGGGTGGGCTGTGCATGGAAGGTCTCGAATCATTCTACCCATTTCCCTTTTCACTTCAACAAACCTCCGACTTCCCCGTTTCTACAACTCTGCATTAAACCATCATGTTCATGGAGAGTGATGGGCATCGGTGCATAACGTCATCTCCATAAATTATTTTATCAGTAGTGCTAATTGTCTAGATAGGAATATCGTCATTGGATGGTATCCATCGATGCGTCCCAGGCTGCGGCTCAGCAAATCCCATCTCACCCCTGTCTGAATGGGGGCCAAACTTGAAGAAAGTACATCATCACGGCCACCATAATCATCAACCATCATGCAAATTCCCAACAAGCCACTGTCAGCCTCGCGAAGGAGAGCTTCCCTTGTGCAATGTTTGGCTTGAGTATGGTCAGCCACTTTTACTTGTTCCGTGTGCTTGACACTCCGTGGCTTGATTCAGTATGTTTGCTCCAACTTCTCAGCCTCGGTGGCAAACATTCAAAGAAATGAATGTCTGATGAAGTTGGATGTGGTTGTATTGGGAAATTAAGCACCGCAGCGATCTTAATTATACAGTGTGTAGACCGGAGCGAGCCTAACACGGTCCCTGTCCGGCTGGACTGAACACACTGTGAAGGCACAAGTACAAGCATGTATATGCAAAAACGTTCCAGTGTATCGGTAATAGGGGCGTTGCATTGTTGATGGTAAGGCAATGCTGTGTGATGAGCCATTTTTCCAACCGGTTCTCTCCTTCTGCGTGCAGAAATGCTGTGTGGAGAATTCATGCATGTAATATGTAATATGTGAACGAATTTAAGACTTTATATAAGTAAGATCGTCATCTCGCCTATCGGGACTCTACTTCCATTTGCTTGTACTTCTTAGTCTTGTTCTAGCTGGGTTAAGCATCTGAGCTACTTGAATACGTATACATGCGTTTACGAAGCGGATTGGACAAGTCTAGCGAGCGAGATAGTCGGAATCAGCCTGCTCAAGCCGCAAGTCTCGGTATGGAGGAACATCGTTTTACAGATTTTGGCTCAAATGACGCAGATATTGATTCTTCGAGCCAGAGGTGAGTTTGTCTGCTTTCTTCTTATGCTCTAGTTGCATGTGGAAGTAATGAGCTAGGCTAACGGCGTACTGTGAAGTAGTGGTTCGCCATCTGAACCTGACACTCGGAACTGTGATACTTCCAATAGACAGCAGACACAAGGCATAGTCCTCTCTAGCCAACATGAAGAATATCAAGAGACTCCAATGGCATCATCACATCATACTCAAAGACCTTGCTCAGCACCACCATCGTTTTATGACCCAACTCTCTATCCTGAGCCCTCCATTCTTGTGTCATATCTTACTGCATCTGCATCATATTTACAGCCGTATACAACTACAACTGCCTCTCAACCTCAACCCCAACCTCAACTTCAACATAACTATCCACCCCATATGCCATCTCACATGAATGCACCTCAGCCCGAGTCTAACTATACCTCCGCCTCCGCCTCACCTTCTTACCCCTACCCACCACCACCACCAGCTCCTACACCACCACCGCCTCCCCCACACTTTCATCGCTTTGATCCCTCTCAATATAATCCCCAAGCTCACCTACAATACCACCAAGGCCAAAATCAAAACCACCTTCCTCTCACTCAACCTCAACCTCAAACACCCCACATCCCATCTGCCAGACGAAACTTCGCCCCTCTTACCACTTCCCAAACTCAACTGCAGACTCAACAACTCAATTACCAATCTCCAGATGGCCCCTGGTCTCCACTTTCTGCGCATGAATCTCGCAAACGCCGCGCTTCAGGCGCGTTGAGTACTGCCGAACTGGGCATCTCTGACGCAGATGTGAATTGGGGGTATAAGGACAAAATGGGTCAGGAGCTCGATTCTCTCGAGATGCAGAGTAGGAGTATGAGGGGAAGAGATGAACGCGGTGAAGGTAGCGCGAGGGAAAATGTTCCAGGAAGCAGCAGAAGAAGTAGAAGAAGATTGAATAATGAAGATGTAGGGAATGGACGTGCGGGACGAAGACAAGGAGGAAGAGATGAAGATGAAGATGAGAATGAAGTTGAGTACGAAGCGAGAATGGCGCGAGGGGAAGAGGAAGAAAGAGGTCGAGGAAACGGGCATGCGTTTTCTTGAGTATGGAAGGTCCCGACAAGTTCGATTTGGATGGATGACTACCTACAACGATACGATTTTTTCTTATTCTCTTTTTGGATACGATATTTCGTTTTCTTGTTTTCCGAGCTTCATTTTCTCATTTCATTGTCGTTTGCAATTTTCTATTTCATACTTTCCTTACGTTCTTATAGAGGCTTAGCAGTACTCATTTTTCACTAGAAGGATTTGAAGGATTTGAAGGATTTGAATTTTAGTGTAATTTTCCTACAGAGTCAGAGTGTTTGTTATGCGAAATTTCGAGTTATTTCTTGATTAAGTCATGAGTTTGTATTGGTAGATGTTCAGAGAATAGAAAAATTGACATTTAGCATTAGGATTGAATGAAATGGTCAATGTATACATTTATTGATGTGGATTAGATGCCAAGTGTGTTTTGTTTATTGCCCCAAAACAGAAAATCTTTGACACAGATTTCATCATGGAAAGGAATGATCCTTCGATCTAGAGATATGTTCAGAGAAGATAGCAATCTAATGCCATTTTCAATCTTGTATATAGTCATACTGTGCAAAAGCGAGACCGACTACCAGCCATGTAAAATATAGAAACTGATGTAGTACGAAGTTCTTATGAACTGCTTACTGTATGTATGTATGTAGTAGACCTTCCCACCCACTGGCTGCATGACGCCCCAATGGGTCGCAGTTTGCATGACCATAAGCTTTGAATAAGAATAAGCATCTGGTCCTTCTGCAGTCACTTGATGCGCGACCAAGTTCTCACGCTCATTCACATTTTTACACATTGGCATAAGAGCCGCAGTAAGTGATACAAACGGGGCGGAGAACGCCCATTTATATTTCTCTAAACAATACACTGCATACGCTATATTACTAATATTTACCCTTCTTCGATGGTCTAGCATTCTTTGCTTTCCTCCTCTCCTGTAACTTTCTATCCTTTCGAATATCCTCCGTACTCTTAATTTCCGACTTTCCACTACCATCTTTGAATGAGCCAACTCTCTTTTCCTTTGCCTCAGCAACTCTCTTCTTCCTGACATGGTAATCATCACGATATTTATCAGCTTCCTTTGGTGCTCTCTCTTGCTTATGCTTGTATCGTGTACCGAAGCCTCGTCCAACTCCACCAGCACTAGCAGGGCCTTCTCGTTCTGCTTCACCCGTTCGAGGCATACGATCGACCTTGTGTGCTTTACGCCATCTATCAAATCGACCACTTTGGAAACTAGCTGCAATCTTTTGACCACTCTCTCCACGAATGTATTTGGTTCCTTTAGATCCATCCTCATCGTTGGCTCGAGCGACATATTTACTATTCTTTTTATCCCATCTCATTCCCTTTGCTCTTGCGGGTTCGGCAAAAGATTTCGCCCCATCATCATTAGTGAGGTCCATAGTAACACCTCTAGCTGCCTCGACGAAGTTCGAGTTTTGAGATGCTGTGTTGTATGAACCAGAATGAACACCATATCCACGTTCTTCTGCAGTATTGATAGTTTTTGGCGTGTATGACATAAAATTTTCGGAGTCTTTCCAAGATAGCGTTCGTCCTTTGCCTTTTTGTGATGCTTTCGAGAAGGTAACTTCAAGCTCATTTTCCGATGCCTCGGCCATGTCGTCATCTCCTCCAGTGACTGTGACCTCAAGATCATCATCATCACCATCGTCGCCATCTACCTCCATAGGCGTGTCGTTATCTAATTCTTCTGCTGCTGCTGTCGCCTTTTCGTCCTCCTCCTTCTGTCGTCTTGGAATGATTTTCTCCCTTCGGTGTCGCATGATTTCAGCAGCCTCACTGTGAGCAGCTTTACCCTTCTGCCCGATCTCAAAGACAGTCTCATTGGGTCGGAATCCACTGATTTTTGCAAGCATATCCAATCGAGCTTGTTCGGCACCATTTGTCACATCCTTGAAAAGTGGGTGTAGCTCCATCCACCCTTTCGATGCTACTACTTCTTTGGCTCTCTTTGCACTTTCACTTGATGCCGAGTTACGGGTCTTAACGTAAAGCTTTTCTCCCTTAGCTGATACATTTCGCAGTGCGGTAAGATCGTCGTCATCATAGAGAAGTTTCGTGATCCATTCCGACTTGCTTTCGATCTCATTTCTCTGCAGAGCACCAACAATTACATCTTCAGCGTAGTTTGGTGAGTCGCCACATTCACGACCAAGAAGTAATCTCCTTCCTAAAAATAGCTGTAGATCGAGAAGATATGGCGCATCAGTATCTCTGACCAAACTGTAACTCCAACCCCGTTGACCAGCTCTTGCAGTACGACCGACTCGATGAACGAAAACCTTTGGTTGTGGTGGAAAGTCATAATTAATGACATTTGCTAGGACAGGAATATCAATACCTCTCGCGGCGACATCAGTGACTACTAATATATTTGATTTTCCAGTACGGAAATCCTCAACCTGAATATTTCTAGCGGTTTGATCGAGTGAACCATAGGCATGGGAAACAGCAAATCCAGACATACGAAGTAGAGAAGCGAGATAGTCGACATGATGCTTCGTAGCTGCGAATATGATTGTTGAATGCTCCGTGGGCTTTAACTTCCTGCTTGGGCCATCGGGACCTCTCTTGCGCTTCTTGTCAAACCTGTCTGTTGCATTTAGTGCATTCTCGGGTAGACCTGTGGGCATTTTGACTAAGTCTTGGAGAATGTGCAATAAAGCACCTTCTTTTTCAGCACCTTTAACACTGAAAAATGCACTCTGAAGATCCGGGGAAACTTTGCTCTCTGCATCGAGACGAACCAAACTTGGCTCTTGAAGACCAGCTCTGGCGAATTCTACCAGCGACTTTGGTAAGGTTGCAGAGAACAATAAAGTTTGTCTAGAAATTGGCAAGGCGTGAAGAATTTCTCCCAATTGAGCAGCGAAACCCATTTCGAATAGACGATCGGCCTCATCAAAAACAACATATTTCATCGACGATAAATCCAAAGACATTTCAACCTTCAGATGTAAGAATCGACCAGGCGTAGCAATAACGATATCAGGATTTCCGGCCATAAATCCGAATTGCTCTTCGAGACTGTCACCACCAACAAGTAGTACACATTTAAGGTCAGTTCCTCGTCCAAATTCCTTAACAACTTTCAATGTTTGTAAGGCCAATTCTCGAGATGGAGACATAATTAGAGCTCTTGCACCAACACGCACACTGTGAGCTCTCAACTTTTCAATCATTGGAATGACGAAGGCAGCAGTTTTTCCGGAACCAGTTCTAGCCATACCAACAACATCTTGATTATCGAGGACTAAGGGTATCGTTTTTCGTTGAATAGGTGTAGGTACATTGAATCCCTTTCTACTAATTGCCTTCAACAAATGAGAATTCAATCCTTGGTTGAAAATTAGCACGTTTGCGCAAAATACAAAGAGAGAGGGATTTCATACCCATTGCTTGAAATCCACCACCCTTCTTGACACTCTGCCCTTTCAAATTTGAATTCTTTCGGTTCGCAGCTGATTGCTGTGCCGATATAAAAGCTCCATCGCCATCTCCATCGCTCTCAAGTCCCAGATCCAATATGCCATTAGCATCCAGAGGTTCTACATTTTTAGTAGTTGTATTTCCGAAATTATCGTCATCTCCGTCGATATCATCATTGAAGAGAGATTTTGTGATATCAAAATCATTCTCCGAAAGCGTGGGGGATGCTGCACGACGAGGCATTTTGAGAGTCGTATTTTTCCACAGCGCGCGCAAATAGCAGCATTTGAAGCATCGAAGATATCCAAAATCTTATCAGTTCAACTTTTTTTCTGATATGGCCCGTGCATGATTTCACCGCCTTCGTTAGCGCAAAACCTTAAATTTTGGAGGCAGATTGGAAAAATATATTCGAAATATTTTGGACCTTGAACGATCAATTGATATTGTACATAAATATTTGAGAATCATGGCACCACCAGCTTCCGGGCGCAAGTCCAAGAACGTTAGCAAGGGTAAAAATGATGCGAAAACATTAAAAAGGAAAAGAGATATAGAAGATCATGAAAAGCTTCAGAAATCAGTTGATGAGCTTGTAAGTGCAGCAATACCTTCCTTATCGACATTTACTTACTCTCTCAGGATGCGAAAGCAGAAATCAAAAACTTCTCTGAACTTCCCCTGTCTGAACCGACATCATCTGGACTCGAAGCATCTCATTTCAAAACTTTGACGGACGTTCAATCGAAAGCCGTACCTCTTGCGCTCAAGGGAAAAGATATTCTGGGCGCTGCGAAAACTGGTAGTGGAAAGACTCTTGCATTTTTAGTACCGGTATTGGAGAACCTTTACAGACAGAAATGGACAGAATTGGATGGCCTCGGTGCTCTCATTATATCTCCAACTCGTGAATTGGCCATACAAATCTTCGAGGTTTTGCGAAAAATCGGACGATACCACACCTTCTCGGCAGGATTGATCATTGGAGGTCGAAGTCTGCAAGAGGAGAGGGAACGTTTAGGGAGGATGAATATACTTGTGTGTACACCTGGGCGCATGTTACAACATATGGACCAAACGGCTGCATTCGATGTTGATAACCTACAAATGTTGGTCCTGGATGAGGCGGATCGAATCATGGATATGGGATTCCAAACATCTGTCGACGCTATACTGGAACATTTACCGAAACAAAGGCAGACGATGCTATTTAGTGCCACACAAACGAAGAAAGTCTCGGATCTAGCAAGATTGAGCTTGAAGGAACCCGAATATGTCGCAGTACATGAAGCAGCATCCTCTGCCACCCCCACAACATTACAACAACATTACTGCGTGGTGCCTTTGCCTGCAAAGCTCAACACGCTATTTGGCTTCATTAGAGCTAATCTAAAGGCTAAAATAATAGTATTTATGTCTTCGGGCAAGCAAGTGCGTTTTGTCTACGAAAGTTTAAGACATCTACAACCTGGTATTCCGTTGCTTCATCTCCACGGTAGGCAAAAGCAAACCGCAAGGCTTGACATAACTTCAAAATTCTCTTCATCGAAAAACTCATGTATATTTGCGACAGATGTTGTTGCAAGAGGTCTTGACTTTCCTGCAGTCGATTGGGTAATTCAATTAGATTGCCCTGAGGATGCTGATACCTATATTCACAGAGTTGGTCGAACTGCACGTTATGGGAAAGTAGGCCGGGCAGTCATGTTTCTGGATCCATCTGAGGAAGAGGGCATGCTGAAACGATTGGAACATAAGAAAGTACCGATACAAAAGATTAATATCCGGCCGAACAAGACGCAAGACATCAAGAATCAATTACAAAACATGTGTTTCCAGGACCCTGAGCTGAAATACCTAGGTCAGAAAGCATTTGTCAGTTATGCCAAATCCGTCTTTTTACAAAAAGACAAGGAGATATTCAATATCAATGAAGTCGATTTGGAGGGTTTTGCATCGAGTATGGGTCTTCCCGGTGCGCCAAAGATTAAATTCCAGAAAGGAAATGATGCGAAGAGTGTTAAGAATGCTCCAAGAGGTGCTATTGAGTCTAGCGACGACGACAGCGAAACCGAGAAGAAACCTAAAAAGAAAGAAGAAGTCCGAACAAAATACGATAGAATGTTTGAGCGCCGTAACCAGGATGTTTTGTCTGGTCACTACTCCAAGATGATCGCAGATGATACCCCTATGAAGGATGTAGATGGTACCGCGGACGCTGATGAGGACAATGACTTTTTGTCAGTCAAGAGAGTAATACCTGTGGGTAACAACGATAGTTCTGACGATGACGACGATGATGGTGTTGCTGCGACCGGACCACTAGGAAAGGTTATCGAGGGCATTAGCAAGGATCCTATTGTGATAGACTCGAAACGAAAAGAGAAACTTCTGAAATCCAAGAAGAAGCTTCTTAAACTCAAAGACAGAGGAACTAAATTGGTATTCGATGAAGAAGGTAATCCTCATCAGGTATACGAATTGGAAGACGAAGAAGATTTCCGCGCAAGAGGTCCAGCCGAGGAGCAACGAGCTAAGTTCTTGGAAGAAGAAGCCGAAAGAGTTCGTCAAGCAGATCTTCTTGATAAGCAAACTGCAAAGGACAAGAAACGTGAGAAGCGTGAGAAACGCAAAGCCAGAGAAGCAGCATTGGAGGATGACGATGAGGCACCTGAATTGGTTGGTGCTGGAGATGATGAAGATCCTATGGCTCTTCTCAGATCTTTGCCTCTACCAGAAGACGAAGAGGATGAAGACAGTACGGCAAGACCTGCAAAGAGACCTAAGAAATGGTTTGAGGATGATTCAGATGATGAGAGAAAGGTTGCTAAGAGAAAGAGTCGTGTTATTGAAGCTGCAGATGAACCCGAGACACTGGAAGATTTGGAGGCTTTGGCTGCTGGTCTTCTTAATTAATTTTGGCATTAGGAGTAGGAGTAACATAAAATGTAAAAATAGCGTTGATAATCAGATCATAATTGAATCTTTATATACCCTTTTGGAATTTCTTGCTCTGTTGTTTGGCCTGGTGTCCAATATTTACATATTCATTTCATAGTATTGCAAATCAAGACCCCTAATCCATAACCCTTCTCACCGAATCTTGGCTAAAACTACCCCTCCAACCTAACCCCCACATTCCAACAAGTAATCACAGCTCATACCACCACGATTGGTCCGTCGGCCCATGTGAAGCTTACCTCACATTTTTATGGAGCTCCGCAGCCAATTCGACTCGGAGGTAATCCGACGGCGCGGGAACCCTCCCACCCTCAAGTTGTACAGAACTTCTTTCCCTTTCTTTCTTGCTTTGCTTTTAATTATTTTTTATGCCAGAGAGAGTTCTTGATTGAGAGATAGATGGGTTACTAGGACAGATAATGATATGAGAGGATTACGCGATATGCAGGACAGAGATGACAATCATATTGAAAGGCAATGGCAGGCTGCTTGCGCTGAGGGAGGGGACCCGGATACGGATACACATGCTGCGAATTTTGGGGTGGGAGAAAGGGAGGATGGGGATGGGGATATAGATCAAGTGGGCAATCTGTTAGAGAGATGCGATGAGGTGGCGGGGAAAGTAAATGGGTTTCTGGAAGAACAGTTTGGAGAGGAGGAGGAGGTCTTGAGGGGGGTGCAGGAACAGACGAGGATTGCGCTGGGGGTTATTAGGGAGTGTTTGGAGAGGTATAGGTACGTTTTCTGTGAGGGATTTCTGCGATTGTGTGCGAGGAATGGAATTGAGTATTAAGTACCTGTTGAAACTATGCTAACATGTGAGAATCCTCATAGTCTAGAAGAAATATCATTTTCCTACAACGGCGGAAAAGACTGTCTCGTCCTATTGATTCTCCTCCTCACCGCGCTTTCCAATCACCAGTCCTCCTTTTCATCCTCATCCTCGCCCTCATCTTCGAAACCGAAACCGAAACCCCTCCCCCTCGCTCTCCCTTCCGTGTACATCCTCTCCCCGCATCCCTTCCCCGAAGTCGACACCTTTGTCGCCTCGTCTTCCGCACACTACCATCTACAACTCTCGCGCTATGCGTCACCGATGAAAGAAGCATTCACGCAATACTTACACGATCACCCGGTTGTGAAAGCGATTTTGGTGGGCACCAGAAGGACAGATCCGCATGGTGCGGATTTGACACATTTTGATTTGACGGATGGGGGATGGCCCAGGTTTATGAGGGTGCATCCGGTGATTGATTGGCATTATCGGGAGATATGGGGGGTGAGTTAATATTATTTCATTATTTCTTGTGCCTCAAGCTTGGGGGTTCTCCCCCCCCCCTCTTACTCTTTTCCTTTGCTTTTCTCTGGGGGCTTATTCTAGAATCTGGCACTCGGGACTTCTATCAACCAGAAACTATTCACAACAGAATACTAACACAATCCCCCACAGTTCATCCGCCACCTCAATATCCCCTACTGTCCGCTCTACGACCAAGGCTACACCTCATTAGGAGGCACAACCGACACACACCCGAATCCCGTACTAGTTGCCGAGGATAGCAAGGGAGAAGAAGGAGAAATAAAATTTCGACCTGCGTATGAATTGGTGGAGGATGAGGAGGAGAGATTGGGTCGGGATTATTAGGGATGGAGGATATGGGAGGATGTAAAGAGCCAGAAGCGAAAAGCTAAAAAGCATAGGAGGAGAAGTCATTGGGGGTAGAGGGAATGCTCGAACACTAAATAGAGAGGAAACATATGGGATGCGAGAAAGTGAGAAAGGGTAAAAGAAAGAAAGAAGGAGGGAAGAGGAATGATGATGCATATGCATGATACCACTAGAGACGAGAGAGTCTTCACTTCATGAAGAAGATTCAAGAGAATACAGAATACAGAATACAGAATACAGAATACAGATATATTGAACAGGATGGCATAATGTACAGTACAGCATAGAGCACTGAATCTTTACATATTTTATATATTATTGATTAGTTGATTCTGGATGTATGAATATGAATGTGGATATAGATGTGCATTGTTTGGGGAGTCATGTGGAGTTTCTCTCTCTTCTTTTCCTTCTTTACTTTCTCTACTTCTCGAAAGATGGATTATCAGTTGAGTTTTAACATGTAGCTTACCTGTAGTGGGATTAGACACTTGCACATACACATCACGTCACATCGCAAATCACATCACATCACATCACACCACACCACACAACCAAAAAGCACCCAAAAAATTCCAATAATACATATTTCCTTCTTCATTACCAAACCTGAGTTACAACTGCCTGCATACCAAAGACACAGACAGACAGGGACGGAGTTCCATGTATAGTAAGTATAGTGTGTGTGCACGCTGAATCAAGGGTATGTATCCTCATACGCCAACCCCCATCCAAAAGTGCCCAGAATGCCACTCCATGTCCGTACAATCCAGCTTTGTTCATATAATAGGTGATCGCGCGGTAAGTAAGGTTTCCTTCCCAGCCCAGTGCCATCCCATCCGTTCCATTCCCATTTTGCACCATACCATATACACGCCTTCCCAAGTAAGGTGAAACCCCTCGCCAAACAAAAGCAAATCAAATTCGATAAAGGAAAAAAACGCCCAATGAATCTATACATCCTCCCCCTCAATCTTCACTAATCCCCGTGTAAAGAGTATTTTCATTTGGCCTCACGTCTCCATGTAACCTAAGTCTATAAAGACAAGTATAAGGCACCTTACCATCGCCATGATTTCCCTTACTTCTGATCAAGAATTTATTACTAGCAGACGTATCGTTCTTGATATTATCGTTCGATTCCGTTACAAAATCCTTGAGATCTACTTGTAGCGGAAAAGCTTGAGTGCTTGCACCATAAGCATCGAATGTCCAATCGCCCAGCTTTACCCAGCCAGATTCAAGATCATCATAATTTGCTTCTGGGAAGATCTCATCAGAGGTCACTTTGACTTTCGCGAAAGTAGGGGTGTGAGGGATATAGACTAGAAGTTCCATGTGGCTTGGTGCTGAGAGAGGTGAGAGACCTGAATTTTCGTAACCGGATTGAGGGAAGTGTTCCACAACAACTTGGTCGGGCCAGATATGATTAGCCGTTACGACACCAAGTGTAGGGCCGTTACCATTTTGTTGTGGTGAGCACCAACAATCACCAATTTCTTCCCATGCCGTAAGAGCTGTATCGGCGGAATTGGGGAGGGGGATAGGTTGATTGAAGATCAAGGCAATACTTCTGTGAATAAATCCAAAATCCATGTGTGGAAATCGGTAAGATGGTGAGGTGAGACGAGGAATGACAGCAGAATGGGATCGTTTGGCGAAATGATCCATACGTCGAAGGGGTCGAGCGGCCCCTTGGTTGACATTTGCGTTCGAAAGAGCTTCGATTTGAGCTATGCTAATTGCTTTAGCAATTGCTCTCACTTGCCCCGCGGTGAGAGCATTCTTCCCAAGATTTGTGACCTTGTCTTCCAAATCTGTAATGTGTTTTTGAAGCTCCAATTTAACCTCTGGTGACTTATCTTTCCATTCCTTCTTGATCAATTCGATGACATCATCTCTCGAGGCAATCTTACCATCTTTGATAAGTTGTTGTATTCGAGCTTGATGAAGACCGTCAAATTCAGAGCCAGCCCAGCCCTGAATCTTAAGTCTATTACTTTCAAGCCATCGATCAAAGTGCTTGGAATTGAAAGCTCCAGTACTGGGAATATCAGATGGGGAGGGAGAGGTTGAAGGACGATCGGGAGAACCATCGGAAGAACCATCGGAAGTAACATAGACAGGCTCCGGAATGAGGGATGGATCACTTCGAATCTTGTCTCGCATAGCTTGCCAAAGTTTTGCAGGGAGAGCTGGTTTTCCAGCATAGTCCTTTTCAAGAACAAGGAAATCTGGAAGTAATTTCTGGATTTCTTCCAGAGCATTTTTGTCAATTGAAGAACGATGCTTGAGGAACGTTATATCAGCTTCCGCAGCATCCAGACGGCGGTACACTTCCTTGAGATCCCCTGGGGCGAATATTCGAGTGGGATGTTTAATTTGCGATGGGATAAACTGTCCAATATTTGACGACATATCGGTGCCATACCAACGCAGGCTAGGCTCGCCACTATTCAAAAAGATAGTCCATGCAATAAAGGCAATGAGGCCAAGAAGAAACATCGGTATTAAGGACTTGGTAACATCGCCAAAAAGATTGAAGAGGCCCTTTGTAAGCCTTGCAAGACTATAGATAGTCAGTTTGATTCCATAAATAGCAATATCAATTTTACTTACAACCTGAATGGCCATCTTAGACCCTGTCCGACATCGACAACAGTTCCATCCCTAAGCTCTAATATCGGCCCAGTTCGAGCACCACCCCGCATGTATTGTTGTTCTTCCATGATATCTCGTAATGCAGTACGACGGTTTAGCTCGTCTTCGTCCAAAGGGGTGGAGATATGAAAATCGTTGTCTTGTTGTTGGTATGAATCAGACATAATGCTAGCGTTGTCGTACAATTGACTCTCATTCTGGAAATTTCGATTGGCACTTGGAGGAAGTCGTCGTTTGACAGGTCCAGTCCTCGAGCGCATAGAAGGAATGTGAGCAGGAGCATAAGGAACTGGCTTGGCAGGACGAGCATCAACTTATAAAATTAGCCAAAAAATCTGATTAAAAAATAGAATTGGGTGGACTTACCATCAGGAATTGGTTCCTCAGGAGAATTTGCTCTAGGTTTGGTTCCCTTGCTAGAAGATTCTGGCTCTAAAAGACCTTCAATGACAGAAGAAATGTCGTTGGCCAATGGGGCCGCTCTTGGACCATAATTTGGGAGTGCAAGTGTATTTGTACCGTACGCAGTACTTGTAGAAGCTGCCACAGGAGGGGGACCAGCGCCGCGTTCAGAACCAATCACTGAGCCAGCCGATTTTCTAGGACGTCCTCTACCTGGTGTTCGAGCTGCTGGTATATCTTCAGGACCAACAGCATTGGATCCGGAAACACTGGTAGCAGTGCGGCTACCAGCTCGAGTAGTACGTCTTGTAGACATTATTTGCTAATTTGTTGTAAACTTGCGATCGTAGCAGCGATATTGTGAGACGATTGAGAAGTATTTGAGGAACTCGAGATTGAAATTGATATCTGCAGATGTATGAGTTAGTAAGAATTGATCAAATTTTCGAGCGATAAGGTCAATATAAGTAGCTCAACCCGATGCACGCAGCTGTTTTATCTAGAATAAATGAGAGAGAACAGAAAAGTGCCTACCTTTGAAGCTATCGTGATGCGCAATATGCACTGCAAATATTCTCGTCTTGCGGATTCTAGAAGAAAGCAAGAAGCAAAGAGTAAGGAGATATACTGAGAGAAGACTTTGGATGTACTGTTGCTTCTTGATCCTGCAGACCCGTAGCTCTTGTGAAGCTATTCGGATGAATCTCGAGAATAAGAACAATGAAAGCGCAGATTCACTTTTTCGCACAAAACACGGTGGTATTCTCTTCGTCTACGCGTCTCAATAAGAAGCAAGATCAATAAAGTATCTCGTGAAGCATTTGAATCGCATGCGCAGTAATTATTATGGTTGATTGTATTCTTTGGCGCGTGTTGATATATTGGAGTTCACGATATCGCGGAACACATTGAACGACACAATAGCTTCAAAGGCCATTTAAGTTAATGATGCAAACGGAGTTTCTCGCTAGGAAATTGAATGAGACCTTTTTTTTTCTTGATCGAGTACAAAGTAATGATTGAATTCAGTCAATTGAAATGAAATGTATAAAATACAAAGGATGTTTTTTCTTTGATTATTTGTGTTTTCTTTTCCCCATTCCTCGGTGTTGATTCTTTGTTCTATGAAGATTATGGAACAAAGCAAAGCAAGTCAATCAATCAGTTAGCCAAATCTGCAAGCTTAATGCCTCATTACTCCAGGCGGTTTGACAGCCACGTGACGATGACGCTGGGATCAATTGAATCTGCCGTATCAGATCAGATCAGCCACAATTACTTCATGATGAAGTGCCCATACGCAAATACCTGTAAGCTTGTACAGCAATTCGATATCCGGTGTTCCATACAATATATAACACATGTTGTCATTGATATTCATTAAATTTCGATGTTCTGGATGATATGAATCCATTTCTGTAGCTATAAGTCAATTTATTCTACAAAAGAGCCTCCCTAGGATTAGCAGATGCAAACAAGTAGTCAAATCCATCTTGTTGATTAAAATCAGCAATGCTTATATGAATTTTCAATTACTACTAGGAATATAACACGATTTGTGTTGGCCATTCATTGTGATTTCATTGATAGATATATAGATATATAGCTATATCAATGAGACTGCGTGTCAGGAATCGTTGAGCTAGTGCGACTGTACAGAAGCAAAAGGACAGACTATTTACTGCTGCTACCAGAATTATGTCATAAGATTCTGACCATGACATCCGTAGTTCATGACCGATGAATTATCACCCTAACACATCCTCCTCCCTTTCCTTCCGACATCATAGACAGACAGTAACCTACTTATCATTCCAATATGAATCCGATCCAAAAATTCTCATTTCCGTCTTCTTCCCAATCTCAAACGCCTTCTTCGCAGCCCGCGTAGCATTCTCCCTCCACCCCTGAATAAACTCCCTCGCCCTCACTCTGTCCTCCCCAAAAAGAATCTCCTGCTCCTCCACCACCTCTGGCGCATCCCACCTTCTCAATCCCAGCAGCGCATCCGACAATGCCCCCAATGAGTCCAATCTCACACACCCCGGAAATCTATACGGAACATGTGAATTAAAAATCGGTTTCCCGCTCTGTGTCGCTTTAGGTGGCATACACGCTACTCGCGCCAACGCAACATCCTGTACTGTTCCCGCCCCATAATCCGTATTTGGAAGCGTCATGTGGTCTTCCGCAACGCGGGACATCCAGGGGAGAATTGCGCGGCGTTTGGGCATATCAGGATAGCGGGGTTGGGCACCGTGGGGGATTTGGGGCATGGTGAAGCGCGCTTCGCCGTGGAGACAAGGTACCATTTCCCAGTTGAGTCGCGGTGTCGATATAGTTGGGATACGTGTTACAGCACCGCTTTTTTTGTGCTCTTCAGGTATTCCTGCCCACCAATTTGCGAGAACCCCGGGTTTGTGAAAGCCAGGGACGATCTTAGTACTATTTTGAGGAGCTTCGTCATCGAGACTCACAGCGCCTTGGACTTGAGCATTTGTGTTAAATTCCCCCTTCAAAAGCTTGTTCACATTCTGATCAATGTGTTCAAAGCCACCTGTTGTAGGGTGATCTTTATCAAACTCGGAGTAGTTTGCATAACTAGGATATGACAATAAGCTCGCCCAATGATCCGGTCTTAAGGCTGTGTAAGTGGCATAATGTACGGGATCTTGTGATACTAGCTGTTGTGCGATAGAATAAAAAGCTGTTGGGAGCCAGCCTTCGTTATCATTTCCATGAAAATCTTGTCGAGTGTGATGTTTATACATCTCCAAATCTTCATCTACAATGCGAGCTACTTCTCCATCATTTGCCATCCACCACCATTTGAAAATTGGGATATTCACAGATCCCTTCTCGTCCCAAGTGCGAATAGCAGCCTCAGAATCCCAACTGTCCTCTCTTGTCACATCTGACGACAATAAAAATAAAAGCGTTCTTTTCAGAAAATCCTCGTCGAAAAGCCGTTCTTGAATGGTCCTCGGAGGCCAGCTTGCCTGCTTAGCAAATTTATAATGTCCCAATGCATCACACTCTTGTTGTACTCTATGTAAATCTGAAAACCAACCACTCGCCTCGCCGATCTTAAGTGCCCTTACAGCATCGTCACCATTGAGACGTGCCGTATTTAAAGCTTTCATTCTATCATTTAACTCGGCCTGTTTGCAGTATTTGACCTTGAGACCGGACAGAACAGCCATTTTCCGTCGGTGCCTTGAACAAATTCGCGTCAGGTTTCTGATGGTAACATTGAGCATAATCATAACATCGTTGAGAACATTTTGTGGCATACGGCGCCATTTATGCGTCCGGTATAATGTATCAATCTTTTGACGGAAAGATATTGTGCATTGACAGGAAACGAGCTGGTGAGCTGTATCGGAAAAGTTTGATATCATAGACTCATCCGAGTCACTATCAATAGAAGGCGAAAGCTCATTCGCTTCCGAGTCAAATCTAGTGTATCTTGATAATTCTCGAGAAGAGTCATTGAGTCTGGTGTCAATGCTGATAGGCTCAGTTCCATTCATCCCTTGAACACAGAATAGCTCTGATGCACCTCCAATATGTGGTGTATCTGGTTGTGAATATAAACCATTTTCCTCCAACAGAGTTGTTCCATCAAGAATCTTGGCGGGGATATTCATTGATTCATCTTGATAGTGGGCTTCAATCATATCGCCATATAACCCTGTCGATAGATTCCTGCTCAATTGTAGATTTTCATAGATTGATTTGGGGTGTCTCCGGGCCTCTTCAATGTTTATCGCCCTCTCACAATCTGATCCCTGCAGTCGCTTTCCATTCCTTGATCCCTTTTTGGATGTTAAAAGGCGCTGAATTAAAGCATCATTTAATCTATGTAGAGCATCCGGGTAATTTGGAAACTTCTTTGCTACTCTTGCCAAATGAAAAAGAAAATTACTTGTTTGTGACGAATCCTTCACCCAAGAGCATACTCCTTCATATTTCGACCATCTAGCTTTTATATAATTAATTCTTTCTATGCGACGCTTGCGAATCCGAGGTATGTTTTGCTCTATCCCTAGGCGGAAGTATAGAAGTTGATTGTCGAGAGTCTCTTCAGTGTATTTATCCTTCCACCAAGCTGGGTTGCTTTTAAGTATTTTAAAGACAGTATTCATGTATTCAAATATATCATCTTTGTTGACATCTAATGCCTCAAGCGTTTCAAAGCAGTAAGTGGTCTTCTCTTCATTACTTCTCATGTGAACTATCGATTCAAGAAAGTTCCGTAAATCTACCACCCCTGAAACACGCTCTTTTTGACTTGAAAAGATTGGTTGTGCTTGGAAGGATGTATCCACCGCATTGACATCTTGATTTGAGCATTGCATCTTGAGGCTCAGAGGTAAACTTTGACGCACGTTGGGATAATTTGTCAAGGGCTAATGTAAATATACGAGAAGGTAACGATCGCAATCTGAATGCGGCAAAAGCGAAGAAAAGCATCATCAAAAGCAACCAACTACTGCAAAATAAGCATCTTAGCTTTCGCCGACATTTGATTGGGTACTTTGATCAAGCTTGTAGACAAAGAGTTGACATTTTGAATGCTCACTTGGGGACTCGATCCCTCCCTGCCTTTTTTGCTGGAAAGGGTAATTGTCTTGTAGTATCATTCAGATACAAAGGTTTAGAAAACATACATCAAAACAGTCAAAGGAAAAGAAAGTCAAAGGATGTGGGTGAGTACAAGAATGACGCAGCAACTGGTGGAGCTACAACAAAGAATCATGAAGGAATCTTAGCAAGAGTCTTTGTGTTATCGGTCAAAGACGCAAAGATAATAGGGTTGAAGAAGACACCGGTATAGCTTGATACAAAGAGTGATGAGTCGAGATATGTACATGCCGACGGTGAAATAGTAGACGTGAGAAGACCATGCTATATGATGGAATGGAAGAAGACCGTATGAAATCGAATACTTGATTGATTCCACTGAGAGATGTTCATTATCTGCAAGCTATCTCGTAACTAGAACTTTCATAGGTGAAGTGTTTGTGATTAAATTGAAGTGACGCTCCGCTGGCTCTCCGAGGGCCACTGCCGTGGAGGCAGAATAGTTGGAATTATGTAAGCGCTACCACGTGGCTACCTCCTTCATGCATGTGATTCACTGTCACCAGCCACAAGCCACAATCTCATAGATAAGCCCCAATCAAAATGAAATGACGAACTTCAAAGTTCAAAGAACAAGCCAGAAGATCAACAGCAGTGGACTCATCTCATTCCTCCATTGTTCCACCCTTACTCCATACAATTGGCGTACGCTGGTTTCAAAGAAAATCGAGATCAAAGTTTAAAACACTTCGATAACGTCAGCCAATTTTGAATCATTACAGTAGTTCCAAACTTCAGATGGAAGATTTTCTTTCCTCTCTTCCATAAATAGATATGAAGAAATATTGATCTAAATATACCGAATACCTAGGTAGGTAGTCGAAAGTTAATGACATTGGCATTGACATTGGCATTGACATTGGCATTGACATTGATATCGGTTACTCATGTCTCCTTCCTGCTTCCTCCCACTATTGTCCCCCCTCAGACGACAATTAAGGATCCAGTATATTGCTAGTCCTGCTACTAGGTATCACCCGTTGATGGCAACACTATCCCCGCGGGTCCTCTTTGGCTACTTGTTCCTCGTATGAATGACTCAATTAATAGCGGCGTGCTCGTAAAGGTTTCTGCTACGTCGTCTTTCATTCGAGCGGATAATGGAAATTAAATGGGTGGCGGAGGTATGAGAAGTGGAAATAAACCTGGTACTATGAGTATTTTCTTGTCCTCCGAACTGATTCTAACCACATGCTATGCTTCTACTCCGTGTAGTAAGATGCCTTATTAGAAGTACTATGAAGCTGGCTGGTGGCTAGTCGTTGCTACTGTTATTGCTACTGTTATTGCTACTGTTATTGCTACTGTTATTGCTACTGTTACTGGAGTGTTCCTGTGAGTATTCCTGTTTCCTGTTGCTCAACCTCAATATCATTTCATGCATCTATCCTTTTCCTCCCTCTGTTCTGTCCTGTGTCCATCCGCAAATTAAATACGATTATCATTACTCAAGTAACCGCGGATTAAATTTCCATGTATCAACAATGGATATATCAACAATCTATTTTATTAGCAACTTAAATTTCATGAGGCAATCCTCGTTATGTAATCCCTGGCACATCCAGCAGTTTCGAACCTTGCCCCACCATCGATCTGCAGGCCCCCCCCATGACCGAGGATCTTACATTCAATTTATTATTCCTCTCTCTCGCTGTTTGTTATTAACAAAACTCTCTTCCAACTTTTCTGAAATAAATTCAAAAGAATAATTCAATCTCATACAGCAATCATGTCAGTTGGAACAGTCTTAATCACTGGGTAAGTTGTTTTTCTATAATACTTTAAATCCTCAAAATCTTCAATGGTCGATCGAGTCCAGACAAATTGTTGGAGAAACTGGGGAAATCTCGAGATTTAACCCCGCCATCCAACCATTAATCGTTCCATGATTCAACCACCAACGGTGAACTACTTACTAATTGGCTTTTATTCATAGAGGTACTGGATACATCGGTTCCTTTACAACTTTGGCCTTACTTGACCATGGCTATCATGTTGTGATTGTTGATAGTTTATACAATTCTTCCGTTGTCGCATTGGATCGCATTGAAACACTATGCGGCAAGCGACCAGATTTCTATCAAGCCGATATTACAGATGAGGCAGAGTTAGAGAAGGTCTTTGCTGCTCATCCAAAGATTGACAGTGTCATTCATTTCGCTGCTTTGAAGGTGGGTAGATTCTATATCTCATGACTAACATCATCAAACTAACCAACTCTTGTGCGACAGGCAGTTGGAGAATCTTCCGAAATCCCACTCGAATACTACCGCGTTAACGTTGGTGGAACAATTTCTCTTTTGAGGTGCATGAGCAAACATGATGTCACCAACATCGTCTTCTCCTCATCTGCCACCGTCTATGGTGATGCGACTCGAGTTCCAAATATGATTCCGATTCCAGAACATTGCCCAATTGGACCCACAAACCCATACGGACGTACCAAGAGCACAATCGAAGATATCATCACTGATCATGTCAATGCGCAAAGAAACAATTTGAAGAAGAAGGGAGAAAAATATGAGCAATGGAATGGTGCATTACTGAGATACTTCAACCCAGCTGGTGCTCACCCAAGTGGTATCATGGGCGAGGATCCTCTAGGTGTCCCATTTAATCTCTTGCCATTGTTGGGCCAGGTCGCTACTGGAAGACGAGAGAAGTTGCTCGTATTTGGTGATGGTAAGCAATCTCCAGTCTTCTCCGCCCCCCACTACAATTCTCCACCCTCCCACTCTATATTCTCCAGCCTCGGTTCGGCCTTCCTCCAGATTGAGCAAGAGCTAACAAAATTTTCTCTCTAGACTATACTTCCCGGGACGGTACCGCTATTCGCGATTATATCCACGTTGTCGATTTGGCAAAGGGACATCTTGCCGCTCTAAATCACCTTCGCGAACAACAACCAGGTGTTCGCGCATGGAACTTGGGATCTGGTCGTGGATCTACCGTCTTCGAAATGGTCAAAGCATTCAGTCATGTTGTAGGACGCGACCTTCCATATCAAGTAGTTGAACGCCGAGCAGGTGATGTTCTAGATTTGACTGCCAATCCTACCCGCGCGAATGAGGAATTAAAGTGGAAGACTGAGTTGACATTAGAAGATGCTTGTGAGCATTTGTGGAAATGGGTTAGCAATAACCCACAAGGATATCGTCAAGATTTTCCGGAGAATCTTTTGAGTGATTATAAGGAGAGTTTGAAGAAGAATAATTAGTGTGGGCAGGGCCTATGAAGCACAGTTTTTCCAGTTTGAGGGGACATTCATGATTAATTTTGGGCATTTACATGAGGTTATATTAGTTATAGATATCAAATAAGTTCATTCACGACCAATTAGAGAATAAAAATTAGAAGCAATTTTCCCACGATCTATGTCTTTGGGTAGAGAAGATTGATGTGTGTGTGTGTGTGTGTGTAGTTGTAGTATTTATCTCGGGAGTAAGTGAACGAACGATCAAGTGTAATACATGAACAAGGTTAAAAGAGACAGTCATTATTTGATACGTAGGATGTCATAGTAATGAGCTTATTAGACATAGAGTTGCGGGAGCTAGAGTAGTATTGCGGTCAAGTAGAGTAGTGTGGAATAAGCTCACCGGGAGCTTGTATAGTAAGTGCTTGGATGGGACCAGAAGTTGATTGGTGGGAAAGGGTAAGAGAAAGAGAGGCTCACGGGGAACTGGGTGGAAAAGAGGAGGAGCGGAATAATGGGGTGAGGGGAGGGTAGGGGAATGGAGAAGGGAGTGGAATGGATAAGGGAGTGGAATGGATTTGAGGGGTGGAATGGATTTGAGGGGATGGATGGAGGGGATCGAGGGGAGGAAGAAAAGGGAGAGAGGAATTACTAGGAATCTTGAGAAAGATGGGGTGTGGATTTAAGGAGGGACTTGATTACGTAGTAGGTATCTCTTCGTTTTCTTATTTCTTTCTAATCAGAGAATTTTGGATAGGTTTTAGGTTTTGATTATTAAAATGCTTAAGTTATCTAGTAGTTTATTACTATGATTATGATTCAACTATTTACTAGGTATTTATTTTTCCCTCGAAGATTTTATAATCTTACTCTGTACATTTTTGGCAAGATTACCTCGAAAATACCTACCTACCTACCTACCTAGGTATATATGACATATTTCAATAAATCCATAACTCAATCACGCAAGTGCGGGGTTCCTTTCTTCTGTCCAGGGGTACCTAGCTATAGCTCCCCGAAATACACAGCTGATTGTTAAGCAACTGATTGTTAAGCCTCTGCACGATATGACGAATCGAATCTATGCTTCCGAATATTGGGGGTTGTTACAAGTTAGGTAATAATATAAAGTCACAAGATCTTATCCCATTTCCAAGTTCCTCTCTGCTTATCCTGATTCTTTCCATGTCTCTACGAAGTGTGGAAATCCCCATTCGCAGAAGCTTCACGAACACAGCGATTGCTCACACGAATAATCTTATCATCTCGCATACCCCACGTGCATCCGTACCCCTCTTCCAGTTTAAACGCTGCGCATCCTCATACCGCGCGGTGAATTTTCGTACGATTACTAGACCACTCGTCGCTGCGAAGTTGGAGAGTAGTAGATTCGGAAATCGAGCGCTGCAGAGAAGAAATATGTCTGAGATTCCGCAGAAAATGAAAGGCGTGGTGATTGAGAAGACGGGAGGGGTGGAGGTGCTGGATTATAGAACGGATGTTAAGGTGCCGGTACCTGGGGAGGGAGAGGTGTTGGTGAAGAATGAGTTTGTGGGGGTTAATTATATTGATACGTAGGTTCATTTTTATGTTTTCGTGTTTATGGTTATGTTTCTTTTGGGGGTGTGGTGTGGTGTGGTTTGGGTGGTTTGGGTGGGATATGTCTTGGAATGGGAGGGAGGGATGAATGGATGTACCTACTCGTCGCAGAGTATATTTGATTACAACACAGTCCATCCTTATATAGGTATTCAGAAACCCATTCACTAACTTTTCTCCCCTCCAGCTATTTCCGTACCGGTCTTTATCCCTCTCCCAAACCCGAAATCCTCGGCCGCGAAGCAGAAGGCACAGTAGTTTCTTTCGGCCCCTCCACAAACACAGACCTCAAACTCAACGATCGAGTAGTCTACATGGGTACCTCTGCCTACGCTGAATACACCGTCGTCCCCGCAGCAAAAGTACACACTGTTCCTTCGGAACTTGCCCCAGGTATCGCAGCTGCAGCTATCCTTCAGGGTCTCACGGCCCTGACCCTCATTCGGGAAGCATACCATGTGCAACGCGATGATTGGATTTTGGTTCACGCTGCAGCCGGTGGAGTAGGTTTGTGGTTGTGTCAGCTTTTGAGGGTGGTGGGAGCGAAGGTCATTGCGACGGCGAGCTCGGAGGAGAAATTAAAGTTGGCAAAGGAGAATGGGGCAACGGTGGGGATTAATAATAAGGAGGAGGATATTGTTAAGAGGGTGCTTGAGATTACGGGGGGAGAGGGTGTACATGCGGCTTTTGATAGTGTGGGGAAGGATACTTTTGATGGGGATTTGGAGGTGGTGAGAAGAAAGGGGACGGTGGTTAGTTTCGGTAATGCTGTAAGTTGTTTTTTTTTTTCACGTCTCTTTTATCGTTCATTCCCCCTGATCCTACTGATCCTAAATCCTCGAATTTCTACTAACCCTAATATTTGTAGTCTGGAGCAGTTCCCCCTTTTGCAATCTCCAAACTCTCAGCAAAGAATCTAAAGGTTCTTCGTCCACAACTTTTTGGATATATAGCTACCCGTGAAGAATTCGAGAAATACACGGCGGAACTCTTTGATTTTATCATTAAGGATAAGTTGAATGTGAAGATTCATGAGATATATCCGTTGGAGGAGGTGAGGAGGGCGCATACGGATATTGAGGGGAGAGGCACGACGGGGAAATTGTTGTTGAAGGTTTAGGGTGTGGATGTGGGAGTGAGGGGGAGATGGCGAGAGATAGTGGATGCACGATATAGATTCATTTAGATAAATGTTTATAGTTTATACGAGTAGGAAGATTACAACATCCATGAGGCTTTCGCGGAAACGGGAGTGTCTATTTTTTGATGCTTGAGATTTCTGGAGTGTAGTGATTCAAATCTGGTGAGATTCTTGGGGTTCATTGTTTTCACTGCGTTTTTGTGGTTGCATTATTGATTAGGGTTGAGGAAGAGTAGAAAGGTGAAGAATAAGAGAGCAAAAGAGTGGAAGAGTTTAATTGTAGGTGGGTAGTTGAGTGTAATTTATATTGATGTTGTAGAAGGAGTATTAGTGGATTGAGAAATTGAGGAGGTGAGGTGAGGAGAGGAGAGCAGAAGTGAGATTAGAGGGAAAGGAGGTATTGAATAGAAAAAATAGAAAGAGAAGAAGGGGGGGGGGG